>CAKNWW010345267.1:0-12276 GCA_932074435.1 Andricus kollari
TTTAATTTTCTATTGTCCGACATATTTTTGCAAAAATAAATTTTTTAAATCGATGCAATTAATCTAGAATTGCTTGGAATTAATAATAAATCGTTTGTAATTCATAATAGATTCTTTGGACTTCAATTTAGTACACGATAAAATATGCCGGAAGAGAAAATTAAAATCCGGCAAAATATGCCGGACGAGAAAATTAAAATCCGGCATATTTTGCCGGAACAGAATACTCGACCTATATTGTTTTCTAGTAAGACATTTTCCGTTTGTATTATTAAGATGAATTTGTTATTCTCTGGAACATTTAATTCATGTCCTTATTACCCGATTTGTGTAAGAGGACTTAATTAAGAATAATTTATTTCTTATTGCAGTAAAATTAAGAAATAGGGCTATCGAGAAAGAAAAAGACAAAAAAATAATTTGCACAAAATTGAAAAAAAAATGAAATTCTTGAAAAAATTCCAAAATACATCCACAGCACTTTTTATAAATACATCCAATTTTGCGAAAATTATAACGGTCGCCATATACAAATTGTTACCTAATATCCAACTTTAGTGATTCCAAATTAGAATAGCCAGTTTTTTTATAATCGATTATTTATTATTATTATTTATTTTATTTATTGATTATTATTTATTATTCTACTAAACTAATAATTTCCTATTATTTGAAGGGTTGCAGCACATAACTAAATCACCAACATTTTTGCCGATAATGGGCTTTTTGCGTAGAAAATTCTTAAAAAATCAAATACATGTTGTGTTAAAATAATTTGTTAGAAATCTCATTTTAATTTTAGCAATGAAAAGATTATGAATTCAAAGCCAGACAACTGACTCTCTATACTTGTCACCCATCTTTCTTCTTTTTTAATTGCCTAACCTCTTACCTTTTTTTAAAACCTTTTTCTGATGATGTTCCTCTTTCTAAAAGCTTTTAAACAAAGTAATAGAATAAAATATTTATTTGTTCAAAAAACGACCCTTAAATAAAACTATTTGCCACTTTTTTTAGCTCCAAAGTAACAATCAAATTCCAACCTAAAATCTGAAATAATCTTTTTCTACAAAAAGCCAAGTTTGTAAGCTTTTTTCACCTAAATTTGTTCCTTGCAATCAGAAACGATATTTCTTAAAATTATTATCGCTTAATTATAAAGAAACATAATCCTTTCTTCTTTTTACAGACATTTAAGCGAAAAATCGTTTGTTTCAGTTCAATACTGCCACACCAAATCTTTATTTTCCCGGAACAGAATACTTTTTTTTTTATAAAAACTTTTTTTTCTTATTAAGCCTCCCGATATCTCGGGAGCAAGTTTTTATTCTTTTTTAATCTTGAAAAAAAGATTTTTAGCCTCTATCTAAACACGATTTTCAAAACCCATGAAATTTGAACCTCCAAATTCTTCAACGATTTAGTCAGAATTAGTTAACTTTTTTATATCAAAGTAATTTCCTTCCAATTAGGCAACTCAATATTTGATACCAAAGATACAAAAAGACAATAAAATGTTTAATAACAAAATTTTTTCTAAATTAGATGTGAAAATTTGCTTTTAACCTTTTTTTCGCACGAGATGCGTGATGACAGTGTATTTGTTAAAGCCGAAGGAGCGTTAACAAAAGAGAATTCACAACCATGCAATTTCAGTTGTCAATGGTTTTGAACTTTAATTTTAAAAGTCCTGTGTAAAAATGCAGGGGAAGTACAATGAAAATGAGTTGGTTATCTAGTTCTATACTGCAACCCTTCATTTATCATCGTTTTCGGCAAAGGTTGCCCAGTTAAAGTAAAATACAAAAATACATATTAATTTTTAAACCAATTATTTTAAATAAATTAAATAAAAATAAAAGGTAAATTTATGTTGAGTTAATTATGTAATGATAAAACTACCAAATATAACACAGAACCATACCAAGAATTGTTAACTGTACTCACCTGTAAGTGTTTCCCGTAGATCTTGGGTCTCTGAATCTGAATCAGTAAGCGAAATCATTCCATGACGTTTACGTTAGGGTGACCAGAAAAAAACAATTTTGGTTTCCTTAGGAGCGAAAGGCAAATAACGGTAGTTTATGCGATTGTAGAAGCCAGGTTTCTTTTTTTTAAATTTTAAACAATATTTATGTTGCGACCGACTCAATAAAAATTAAGCGTTAATTGAAATCGTTCTTATTATCTTTCAAGTAGTCCGGAGGTCCAAAATGCCATACTTGCTATTCACTGATCAATCGTTGGGAATAGGTTTTACAAAAACGAACAACAGTTTATGAGACCAGATAAAAACTATACCCTTTATAGATTTATTTTTAACACTTTGATACACGTTTTTTATTTAACACTTTTCACTGTTTCCCTATTACTACCACCTCTATTCCTTTACATTAGAAACAGGGCAGATTCATAAATTGTTAGCAGAGAGATTCTAAAGGAAAGGGAAGGAAAAACTAGTACATACCAGTTACTCGTAGTTCACCCTTTCCTGCCTTCACCGTCCGTACGTTCGAACGTTACACTCTCCGCACCTTCGTCCGTTTGCCCTTCCGTCAACCGTTTCCGTCTACTGAATTTTAATGAAGCGCCACTTAAAATTTCATTTTACTCCTTAACCGTTTCTGTTTACTGAATTTTCGTCAAGCGCCACTTAAGACTTTATTTTACTCCTTAACCGTTTCCGTTTACTGAATTTTAATGAAGCGCCATTTGAAATTACATTTTACTCCTTAACCGTTTCTGTTTACTGAATGTTAGTCAAGCGCCACTTAAAATTTCATTTTACTCCTTAACCGTTTCCGTTTACTGAATTTTAGTCAAGCGCCACTTAAAACTTTATTTTACTCCTTAACCGTTTCCGTTTACTGAATTTTAATCAAGCGCCACTTAAAATTTCATTTCACTATTAACCGTTTCCGTTTACTGAATATTAGTTTTTCTTAGAAAAATAAATTCTCTGTTACTTGTCGGCGAAGATTCACTTTTATTTCTATGTCCGTATCATATTTAGTTGCGTTTTTTCATCGTTACTTTAATATTAAACCGTCGGATGCGAAGAGAAGAAACACTCAAAACAAGAGGCCGTACCACGGACGGGCAAGGGAAAAGCAGCGAATCAATTGGTGGCACTCATCGTGGCTCGTCAGTACGTATTGCATCTAAAAGTAGGGTATTTTGGTTGACTAAGGGATTCTAATGTGAGGTGGACGGCAAGACCGCGGGAACAGAAAACTGATGACTTCGGAATTTGATGACTACGAATTTTCATCCTCGCAAATTATTACCAAGCGCAGTGGCTGGAAATTATCTTTCAAAAATGTATAGTTCGCCTTGAGAAATAATTTAAATTCATTTTTGCATGTAACCAATTCATATTTATTTTTAAGTAGAATTCGAATAATATTGTTAGTATCAATCCTTTTAAAAACTAAATGCGTCCAGAAAAAGGGTTGAAGTCAGGTTTTAACTTCATTGTAATGTAGCAGAGTGGAGTTTACAGGAGGAGGGGATGGTGCGATCGCACCGTGCAATTGCGTTGACGTGCCTACATGCATATATACACATATGCACACATATACACACGTGCATGCATATACAGGTATATATACATGTACGCAATCGTTGCAACGTGCGAAGCCCATGGATGAGTCCCATCAATCTCAAGTTCCCAAGTTCTCAAGTTCCCTTTATCCCTCTGTTCTAT
The DNA here is from genome assembly GCA_932074435.1 of Andricus kollari. Lineage (NCBI taxonomy): Eukaryota > Metazoa > Arthropoda > Insecta > Hymenoptera > Cynipidae > Andricus > Andricus kollari. The sequence goes on from CAKNWW010345267.1 coordinate 3,707, forward strand.
CTGCTCTCTCTCTCTCTCTCTCTCTCTCTCTCTATTTGTTTTCTATTTCCTGTCTTACTTGTTATTCTAAACATGATTAATATATATGCTTGCATAGTAAAGATTAGTCCTTCACTTACCTGCTCAGAATTTTATTCCGAGCATACCAGGTGTTGCTTGATAGCAGTAGTGTCACTGGATGCTCGGGTTACGAGTTAATAAAGTTAAAATTCAAATAATTGTTTTCATTCCAAGGGTGCTCGTAACAACCCACCCCGGTTAATTACTATTGTCCTCGATAGTGCGGACAGCGAAGGATTAATGTTTTAATATTTCTATATGATATCTATTGGATGTAATATTCTTAAAGTCTCTAGGATGACTGTCCCGAAGAATATGTCACTAATCAATTTTTCCGAAAACAGAGCATATCAGCTGTATTATGCTTCGCTAGCGTGTTGTGTTTCTATTTAAAAATACATAGAGGTATAACACTCTAGAGAAGTAAAATATAGTTGACACACTCTGTATATGGAAAACTTTGTTAGCGACTTATTCTTCGGGACAGTCGATGAAGGTTCTTCCCTTCATTTGTGTATACTAACGCTTAGTTCTTTAGGTGTTACCTAGCGCACACTCGCAATTTCCTTACTGTCTCTAGCATTGTTCTTCTTTGTCTTAAGGGCATGTGATACTTAAATCGGGGCTACTTCCCCCGGGTTTTTGTCCACAAAACTTAAAATTTGTAAAAACTGAATTCGGAGATGCTATAAAAAAGAATAACGGACGTCCCCGAACTTTTTTTTAAAGGGATAATAGCAAAAAAAAAATATATTCTGCTAAATAAAATTTTTCTGTATATGCACTATTTGGGGGTTAGGATCGGTTGTCAAGTCTCTGTCATTCCGATAATGTTGGTATCTGTTGTACCGAGTGGCATAGAGGGCGTCCTAACGAGCATAAATTAAATTATTCATGAAATATATTTTTTGGATTGCCTACAAACAAGCTTAGTTCCGGGACATTAGTTACTATGTTTTATTACTTGTCCTAAGTTTTCGACCAAAAATATTGTGTAGTTTGGAAGTAAAGCTGCGGGGAGAATTGTAACACACATAACCTCAAAATACACACATATTAATCAAATTTACCAAAATGAATTTTTTTTAATTATTCCACAACAGAAGAGTTCGGGGACGTCCGTTAGCATGTTCGCTATCATTCCCCAAATTTGTAAGGCAAATTCTTTATTATTGTAGGAAAAAAGCCTGTACTACACTTTAATTCACTTGGGCTGGAGTTTCTGCATTGGTAGTAGGATGGGGGTGTTTAGCTGTGCTGAAACCGCCTGAGAGGGTGACTGTCGCTTGGACGGCGAGCCTCGAGTTTGAAATTGGTGAACATCGACGTTGTCATGGGCCGCTTCATACAAAGGTTCGACTCTGTTAGGAGATTGGCTTTCCGGTGTGACTTTCAATAACTTTTTTAATTTTCCGCGGGAGCATTTGGAGGTTAGGGCAGCAGTTAGCATAGTGGCTACCATGCTTGGATGTCCTCGGATGAGGTACATTATTGCACCTAGTGCTAAGGATCCCATTCCTACATATGATCCGTGAATCAGAATTTTATGATTTTCGCGGTTCTCTTCATTGTCTTCGAGAGTAATTAATTGTTAATAAATTTCGTCCAAGGATTGGTCAGCTCTCAAATCCAGGTTTTGTTTTATTTTTTAATTTACCGGTTTCAGTAAGTACGTTAATTTTTGTTGATGTTGGTTTCTTGTAGGTGATATCTTTCCCAGTTCCAAATGTAATGGAGCTTCGTAATTAAATTCCGTTGGATCGTTTTGTATGGGAATGCCGGGTAGAATTAGAGATTCCATTCGTACTATGCATCCGGGTAGTATACGTAGTAACCCCGATCCTTGGATCTGGATGGATTCTGGTTGATGTCCTTGCCAAACTATTTCAGCTGTAGTAACGATAGATAGAGAATAAATCCATCCTCCTAAGGTCTTGATTATTTTCCAATAGAGCCCTGGTTAAAGGTATAATTTTATATTGCATGTTTGCAGGACTTTAAGTGACCGCCGTAACAATAATTCGCGTTCACAAATTTTGTGAAATACAGATTCGTAGATAGGTTGTAATCCCTTGCACAAGAAGTAAGTTTTGAGGTCCAAGCAATTTTGAAAATCTTCCTTCGTTAATAGCAGGTACGTTCTTTTAGTTTCTTCTAACGCAATGTACTCGGTCCTAGGTTGGATATAGGCTCTTCCAGTTCTGTTTTCCAAAATGGGTTGAAGTACCGGTACGGGATGAATTTGGTACAATGTGTATTCGCTTTTATCTAAAAGAGGAATATCTAGAGTAATTTTTAATTTCCCTCCACTGGTTGTTATTGTGGTCGTAGCAATCTGTATGAGATTGTCCATGCTAATTGATGGTCCAGGTAGCGGAAACATGACCTTGGGAGGATGGTCCTGTATGTATCTCAGAATCGGCTTCAACTGTTCGGATGTAAGTAGCATAGTGTGTAATTTTCCCTGCCGAGCTGAATGAATGGAGTTCAATAGATCGTTCGCGGATCGAATGTAGTCATGTAAGCCAATTTCCATCGAATTCCGGGTTTTCCTCAGCATCGGTTGATATTCCATCTGGGTGTTAATTGCGTTGATCATATTGACTTTGTCAACCAAAGATGGAAGATCCTGTTGTATTTGTTTATCATTAGCTTCCGCATGAGTGTGAAGCTCCTCTATTTTTGCTCGAACGATGTGGGCTTTTTGTCCTAGAAAATGAGTTAAATTTGGTTGATTAGCATTCAGATACTGAATTTCCTTATCAATTTTCTGATGCTGGGCATCAGTCATCAATTCTGTTATAGGATGTAAGATTTCTCCTATCAGCCCGTTGAACAGGGTTAATCGGCTTGGTCGTTTTCGAATCCCAATTGGCAAGATCTCTTGAACCGGATCTTGAAACGGAAGGCTTAATTCTTCCATTTGCTTGAGTATAGTCTGTTGCAGAAGTTTTGCGTTAGTGAATTTGCTCATCATTTGAGGTCCCTCCAAATACTCTTTACAGAGTGTCTTCATCTGAGTCTGGCATTTTGATGCCATCTGATCCAGTCTTTTAGTGAACTTCTGCAGAAATTCCGAGTGATGATGTACATCCAGGAACGTAGTCACCCTCCAGATGGTCGCTTGTCGAGACATCCTTTTCATCCGTTCAAAATATATTCCAGAACTAGTTTGAAATGGCTCGTTCCAGTATGCCAGCCCGTGTTGTTGCATGGTAGGCCCAAACAGAATTAGGAATATTGCCAGTGTTAACCAAGGCATCACCGCATCCTAAACCAGAGCTTACTATAAGTCTTTGAAGTACAAAAGTATCCAACTTCATTTTTTTTTCTTTTCTAGGCCATTAAAGGCCTTAGCCGCCTGATGTAACAGTTTTTATCGCAAAAAAAAAACATTAGAGCTTATTCAATGATACATTCTGATAAATATCTACGTAAACATACACATACAAGCATGTGTACCATGTATAACTTTTCTATGGTTTTCGGTTGCCATCTTGTACATATCGTCGGAAATTGTATACAATTTCTGTATTTACTTATCTTTTACCATCAGTTAACCCTATACTTAAGATACCTGGATTGACAATTTATCAGTAAAGTATCTTACTTCAATTATTTTTCGCAGACGTCGATCCTTAGCAGAAGACGCGCGAAATTTTATCCGCGTGCTTGGCAAAGCGCGAACCATCTTCTGTTTCTAAAATTACATTATTATTTTCGGTGAAGCCGACAACTTCATAGGTACCGGTCCTTCGCTTATCGAACTTATTTTGTCGTGCATCCTTACAGACCACTACCTTGTCACCTATTCGTGCGTTTAACGGTCGCGCTTTTTGATCATAGCGTTCTTTTGAGCGCTGCTTTGCTTTGATCATATTTCTTGCGGCGACTTTTCGTATCTCATTTAATTTATTGATCAAATTTTTCAAATGGGACACGTAGGTTTCAAGATGCTCGTCAGATGGAAAAGCGCTCGGAAAACGCGCGATTCGCCCGTTAATCAATTCGTAGGGTGTAAAGTTTGTTGCTTCATGCACCGAGGTGTTGTAAGCAAACATAGCGCAGGGCATTAATCGGTCCCAGTCATCGTAATCAGTGGCGTAATTTTTTATATAGTCTGTTAAAACTATGTGGCTGCGTTACAATGACCCGTTCGTTTGCGGAGGTTAACCCGAAGTTGTTAGTTGTTTGACGCCAAAAACCTTTTCAAGATTCCGCATCAATTTACTGATGAAACTACCACCTCGATCAGTCAGAACGCAACGCGGGCCCCCGAAGTGAGAAATAAGGTGTGTTGCCATTGCATGGGCAATGGTTGTTGTTTTTAAATCTGGTATTGGCACTGCAAGACAGAATTTACTGAAATTGCCCTGCATCGTTAAAATGTGCCGATTTCCACTTAGAGTGGTTGAAAGCTTGCCCACGGTATCCAGTGATACTTTATCAAAAACTCCTAACGGGGTGTCTGTTATAACCATTGGTTCCTGTGTTTTTGCCCGAAAAAGTTTATTTTCTAAACAGCTCTTACATCCTCGGATGTACTCGTTGATATCATCGCGCATGCCCGGTCAATTGAAACGTTCCCTAATTCGTCTATATGTCTTCGTAACTCCTTTATGCCCACCCATGAGACTGTCATGCTTTTCGGCAAGTATTTTACTACGCATTTCCTCTGGGGGTACTTCCAGTTTTCCGTGACATAGAGTGAATTTAATTTCACCACCCCGGAATATGTCGTTCAGCAATTCTTCCAATTTGTTTTGGAACAATGTTCCAACAAGTCACTAGAACTTGCCATTCCACATGTTTTCCGATTGTCACGTTTTAGTGCTCGGTGGAGGTTAGCTAAACCCACGATTACCTTCTTCCAACTGATCCCATCGAAATGATTTCGTTTCACTACGATTTAAACACTCCGTAGATTCTAACAATTTAAAAATAGGGTTAGTCGGCTCACAATCTTCCGAGATAAAATGAGCATAGTTATCTCGGCGATAGGTAAGAGGTTCAGTCCATTGATAGATTACTACAGTTCCGACCGTTTCTAACCTATACGGCTTAGATTTTTCTTTTTCCTCTGAAGAATTGGTTTCTGGAGGGGGCGATGGTGAGTCTATGTAGGGCATTTCTATGTGAATTAATTTCGATTAAAAGGGAAAAATCTGAGATAATTCAGAACGATTCCCGATCTCATTCGACCCTTGTAGCTGACGTGGTCGTATTTTTGCTTTGCCTCGAGCTGGACTATCATAACCCTGAGTTCCGGGACCTTTGAAGCAAGGAGTGGATTTGGCCGCAGGGGTAGTAGTCGTTAGAGTTAGAAACAATTATCTTCGTGGGTGTTGTTGACTAACAATAGGGGACTCGTCTATATCCTCTATACCCCTAAAATGGACTTGCATTGACTGACTTTTCAAATTGTGATCGGACTATTCTTCCCGCACGATGAGCGGTCGTTCTTTTTAAAGGAACTTTAAAAATCTCGTGTATTTGAGAAATGAGTACCCGCTTATATTTGTCTTTTTTGGAAAAACTAGCAAACTCACAAATTACTTATTTTCCATCATTCCCGATAATAGGATATTTCAGACAGCTTTTCTTACAAATCGATTAGGCCGGTGAAGGCCATAATGATTCAGTGTATACATTTTTAATCTATCTGAAAATGACCTCTCTTTTTTTTAAATACATTTTACTAGGCTAGTAAGGGCTTTAGCATTTATAGTACGAATTTTATTACTAAATACAATCTTCACAACTAATTCAGTTGCAAAGGTCAGGTAATAAATGAGATTAAAATCAAGAGAAAACCTACCTTCAACTTACATTCAGTCTGCAGTTTGAAATTTTAAATTTAAAAATGTAAAATGTTGACCCAAGTAAAGCTCATGCGTCTAGCACAAAGTTTTAGTTCAGTGCATTTAATTACACCTTTGCTTTTCGAATTGAACGCAATTTAAACTTAACATTAATTGAGAATAAAACTCATGCAACTAGCACCAAATTTCAGTCTGACTACATAAAAACTGAATTAAAGTAAGACATTCTCTAAACCTGAAATTAAAAATATAAGTTATCAATCGACATAAAACTCAAGCTATAGCACAAAGCTTTAATTTCGATGTGTGCAAGTTATATTTATAATTATCCAATGGTTTACCACAATTTCAACTTAATTTTGACCAGAAATAAAACTCATGCTTTCAGCACAAAATTTTAATTCTAATTTTTTTTTTTTTTTATTAAGTTTCAATTGCGTCATTTGATGCAAGGAAAAGAAAGATCTACACTTTTTTTATATATAAAAAAGACAAAAGTTTTAATTTTGTAAACCAAAACTCAAAATTGGTAGCGAAGCGCAAAAAATAGCGCGCGAAGCGATCCCACCGCTGCCACCAACACTTTGTCCGGAGGTCCAAAATGGCAATTCTTATTTTATTTTAGGAATTGTTTTTATTTTGCAGGATCATGGCTTCACTCTCTTCTAACTAAAGATGCCATACTTGCTATTCACTGACCAATCGTTGGGAATAGGTTTTACAAAAACGAACAACAGTTTATGAGACCACATAAAAAGTATACCCTTTATAGATTTATTTTTAACACTTTGATACACGTTTTTTATTTAACACTTTTCACTGTTTCCCTATTACTACTACCTCTATTCCTTTACATTAGAAACAGGGCAGGCTCATAAATTATTAGCAGAGAGAGATTCTAAAGGAAAGGGAAGGAAAAACTAGTACATACCAGTTACTCGTAGTTCACCCTTTTCTGCCTTCACCGTCCGTACATTCGAACGTTTCACTCTCCGCACCTTCGTCCGTATGCCCTTCCGTCAACCGTTTCCGTTTACTGAATTTTAGTCAAGCGCCACTTAAAACTTTATTTTACTCCTTAACCGTTTCCGTTTACTAGAATTTTAATCAAGCGCCACATAAAATTTCATTTTACTCCTTAACTGCTTCCGTTGACTGAATATTAGTTTTTGTTAGAGAAATAAATTCTCTGTTACTTGTCGGCGAAGATCCACTTTTATGTCTACGGCCGTATCGTAGTTAGTTGCGTTCTGTCATCGTTACGTTAATATTAAACCATCGGATGCGAAGAGAAGAAACACTCGAAACACGAGGCCGAACCACGGACGGGCAAGGGAAAAGCAGCGAAGTGCTTTTCCTTTCAAACTTCTTTTCGAGGCAAAGAAGAATGAAGAACTGTGATTAATTGCTGGCACTCATCGTGGCTCGTCAGTACGTATTGCACCTAAAAGTGGGGTATTTTGTTTGACTAAGGGATTCTCATGTGAGGTGGACGGCAAGACCGCGGGAACAGAAAACTGATGACTTCGGAATTTGATGACTACGAATTTTCATCCTCGCGACTTATTACCAAGTTGAAGTTGGGTTTTAACTTCGTTGTGATGTAGCAGAGTGGAGTTTGCAGGAGGAGGGGATGGTGCGATGGCATCGTGCAATTGCGTTGACTTGCATCAATCTCAAGTGCCTTCCCTTTAGCCCTCTGTTCTATCTGCTCTCTCCCTCTCTCTCTCTCTATTTGTTTTCTATTTCCTGCCTTACTTATTATTCTAAACAGGATTAATATATATGCATACATAGTGAAGATTAGTCCTTCACTTACCTGCTCAGAATTTTATTCCGAGCATACCAGGTGTTGCTTGATAGCACTAGTGTCACTGGATGCTCGGAATACGAGTTAAGAAAGTTAAAATTCAAATAATTGTTTTTATTCCAAGGAGGCTCGTAACATTTAGAAGTGCCCCATCGTCCTTGAAATTATTATGTAATTAACATGGGCAAAACCAACTTTTTTTCATTTAAGATTTTAACCACGAAATTATCCACTTTTTAATTTGAACTTTTAATATGTTGTTCTTCAGATCCTCAGAATCCAAATAAAAGCATTTTTTAAAATAAAAATTTCATAAGAAATATTAATTAGGTTGAAGATCACATTTCTTGAAAAAGCAGATTAGGAAAAATATAAATAAGTCTGCTACAATGAAAACAAATCTGAGTAAATTTTTTAAATCTGCCAGGTCTACGAGTAATTTTCGGGGCGGAGCGCTCATCAGCTCGGCCATAAAAGTCGATCATAGTGGGTCTTGACATCATGAACTCATAAAGCAGACCCTTTCACGGCAAAGCGTTCTATAATAATATTACCCTTTTTTAGAGAAGTGAATAATAATAATTCAAGGGGTGCTGGGTGATCCTGTTATAATGTCACATCGATGAAAAGAGGTGACATTGCACTTCTATGATCGACTCTTCACTTACCGAAATTGTCGGCTTTTGTAATGACAACATTCAAAGACAATGGAGCAGCCCTAAATAATGTTTAAAATAAAAAAATAACAATCTGGCTTCTAGAGTCGCATAAAGTACCGCCCTTTGCCTTTCGCTGCTAATAAAACCAAAAGTGTATTTTTCTGGCCACCCTAGTCAATGTATGAGTAATGTATACACAATTGGTGATTTTTTTTTTTT
>CAKNWW010345271.1:0-12743 GCA_932074435.1 Andricus kollari
CCCCCCCCCCCCGGGGGGGGGGGGGCAGAGCAAATATAACGACAATTACATGGGTGTGGGGGGCTAGGGTTCTTTAAGCTAATCACGTGATGTTTTTAATTAAAAATTAATTTTTCAAAAATGTTATAAGAAACACAATTTCCAACCAATTAATCTTCTCAGGTAACAATTGTCCTAAAATGGAAAATCATAGAAAAATATGCATCAAAACATTAGTTCCATGTATGAAGAGACATTTTTTCATAACCTTTTTAAAGAAACGTTTCCATTTTCTCAATTTCGATGTTTTTTGACAAATTTTCAACGGATTTCGAAAAAAGACTTGAAAAATTGTAAAACCTGAGGTTATCCTTTGAAAACATTTGAAATACCCTAAAACCTTTTATAATCCCTATAAATCTCGTGAAATCCCAAAAAAGATTTGAAAACCTTTCGAATCATTTAAACTCCCTATTTTTTTTGGAAATCTCGTTTATAGTGAAATTAATTGACAGTTTTTGATATACAGGATGTTTTTTTTAACTGGAGACATCAAAATATCTCAAGAAATACGCATCCTATGAAAAAATATTCCTAATAAAAACTTTTTATTTTTGAGGGGGAAAAGCGACTTTAAACAAATTTACCCCACCCCACCAAACCAAGAGGCACGTAAGTTTTATTCGAAATTTTTTTTTCTAATAGCAAAAAAAAAAAGAAAAAAAAGAAACCCACCCCCCAATGTCTCCTGGGGGTTGGGGTAAATTTTGTTCTAAGTCGCTTTTCCCCCTCGAAAATAAAAAGTTTTTATTACAGATATTTTTTTCATAGGATGCGTATGATTTTAAGATATTTCGATGTCTCAAGTTAAAAAAAAACACCCTGTATATAGTAATAATATCAAATATCATGTAGGAAGGGTGGAGGTTCAAAATATCAAAAATTATATCGGGATTCTTCAGTTGAAGATATACAGAATTTTCTTATAGCTAACGTTTATGTGAACGTTGCACAAGCTCCTGTCTTATTCTAAATATAGAATTCGCAATCAACAGATTTTAAAAATCCATTTTAATGTTCTACTTGATGTTACGTAAATTTTCGTAATTTTAAGAAAAATTAATGTGATAATGGTCAGTGACGGTGGGGGGTTTAGCAATAACATAATGGTCAGTCACAAAGGGGGGAAGGGTCAAAAATGAGCGAAAAATGGATTACGTTATTTATGGATGGCCCGCAAGACAAAAGTCGAAATTGTTATACAATTTTGATTAATAATGTATTATTTTATTGCCTGAACGATTCTTTACTATCTGATTATTTACATTTCTGAATACTATTAAATAAAAACGAAACGAATAGAAATGTTAAGTATAAATTAAAGAATAAAATAAGTTGCTGGAAATTAAAATTTATTAAAAATTAAACAAATATTTTCGTCGCACCTAGCATCTTGAACGTGAAAGGTGGCGAAGAATTTCATGATGTACCTGCTATATAAAATGATGGTTGACAAAAATTAAAAATTTCGGACTATTACGCTTGAATTTTAGTGGATGAGGATTGTGTTATTTGTGAATTATATTTAATAAATAGGTTTCAAATTCGCCCTCAAAGCTGGACTATCTACGACCATTTTTTAAATCAGGGAACGCAGGTCTTTTTTAAGAACATTGATTTCAGAAACTGAAATTACTTCTTTAATATTTTTAAATTTATTTTAAAATCCTTATCCCTAAATTAAAACGTATTTTATGAAGAATTGGAAACATGGTTCTTCCCGCGTGTTCATGGAAGTAATTTTCAATTTGAAAGCCTTTAAACATATGTAAAGTTTTTCCTTCTATTTAATACAAAAATCGAAATTTTCATTCCATTTTTATTAACAATGGATTGTTTCATTCTCTGATCGATTCTCTTCTATCTGCAACATTTTTATAGAAAAAAATTATTTAGGAAGTAGTGAAGTTCTTCTTAAATATTCATTTTACAAATTAAAATTTAATTTAATTACAATCTTTAAGTAATATTAAATACAATTAAAACGAATTATATGTTAAGAATAAATTACGGAATACAATGATCTGCTGTTAATTATAATTCATTGAAAATAGAGCAAATATTTTCGGTGAATCTAGATACGACACGTGAATAAAGCAAGGTAAAGCACATTGGGTGTTTAAATGAATCAGTGTCATCACTTTGAAGAAAAATAACTTGATGAAAAACCTTGCTGGAGGTGACGTAGTCTTTTTACAAGTATTGCAATCAGCTTCTAATCTTACACAACCTCCTTCTTTTATTAAACTTATCTATTCATCACTATTCACATTTTGGTACAAATTTTGAACTAATACATATTATATAGCTAAAAAAATTAATATCCTTTTACTTAAACTACGAAGCCAGACAGATTTATGTTAACCCTTTGAAGCATAGTGGCATGTATTTATGCCACCTTTTTACCATCATATTTTCACGTAATATTTTCGACTCGAGAGAATCCTGCCGGTGTTTCTACATTTTTTAGGTCACAATATGATACGAGAACATACTTTGATGGTTGTAAAGTGATTTGCATGATTTTTCGAGTTGTTGTAAATAAACAAAGTGTAAAAAATACTGGTTTTTCCACAAAAAAATCATTTTCCACAAACTGAGTGGGAATTTCTCCCACCAAATCTCTGTCTGGGGGTTTTCGCGGTCGCTGATCACGAATCCGAGGTCAAAATCCCAAATTTGATATTCCAATATGGCGAATTCAAGATGGCGGATCATTTTATCCCTACAAAATCTGCGTGGATCATACTTCTGTTAGTTTTCAAAAGCGCTGATCATGGATATAGAGTCTAGTTTGAAAATTCATCGTCCAAGATGGCGGATTCAAGATGGCGGATAATTATACTTACATGTAATCAGCCGAAAACATGATTTGGTTAGTTTTTGAAGTCGCTGATAATTATTTCCACGTCGAAATTCCAAAATTCATATTCCAAGATCGCGGATTCAAAATGGCTGATCATTTTATTTTTATAAAAACAGCTAGAATCCCACTCCGGTCAGTTTTCGATGGCTGTGATCATGAATATGTGATCCTAATTCGAAAATTCATCACCCAAGATGGATTCTGGTTAGTTTTTGATGGCACGGATCACGAATCGGAGCTTCGAATTCCTAAGTGCATTCTCCAAGATGTGAGATCGATATTCCTGAATAATGTGCTTGAATCGTATCCGGATTAGTTTGAATACTGTTACTGGGCAGGGATGTCAAACGTCAAAGCCGAGAACTAGAATGTTGGAATGCAAAACATAACTGTTGTGACGCAGACGTTAGCTAATTTACATACAGTCCGTTCCCACATTCTGCATGAAGCAGATCCTGCATGATCTGTGTTGAGTTCCTATATTCTACCCGCCGCGCGTCAGGTACGTGTTGAGTTGAGCTGCTAAGGGCGCAACTGTTGCGTGTACGCACTTCTTCACTCTTTCTGATACTTCCTGTTTTCATGAGAATCGACTGCAGATATTACAAGCGCTTTTGACACTCCTTTTTCTTTGATGGCTCATTACATCGATATCAGTTTCATCATCATTGATATCGATCGAATAATCTTTGCGTAATCATTCTACAAATTTTGATCAGATTCTTTTCACTCTATGTGTATTATCCCCCTCACATGATAAAATGAGAAGAAAAAAAAGTAGAACCGATTAACATTCCAAGTGACTCGGAGTCTGTAGATGGTGTTTGTAGTTCTGACGATGAGAATGCTAGTACGGATTGGAGGCCAAGTGTAAACTCACGCATCAATGATGGTGATTCTACCGATGAAGAAATACAAGATGAAGATGAGCCTGTATCGGCTCTTGGGAAAGATATTGTTTGGAAGTCAGTAAGTTTACCGAGATCAAATGTTCCATTCACGAAAGAATTTGGGCCTAATATTCCTGAAGATGCGACATCACCAATGGGGATATTCTCTTGCTTGTTTCCACCTCATCTTGTAGATCTTATTGTAGAGCAAACGAATCTATACGCTGAACAGAAGCAGAGTCGTCAAGATCTTGTAACAAGAAAGGAGATTTTGATCTTCCTAGGCATCAACATTTTGATGGGTGTGAAAAAACTACCGTCTTATCGTGATTATTGGTATAGTAATCCACAACTACACGACGATTTCATCGCTCCCTTGATGTCCGTAAATGGATTCGGGTTTTTACTGAGTTATCTGTATCTAAGTGACCAATCAGCTGAACCAAAGAAAGGGGAACCCAACTACGATAAGTTGTATAAGTTGAGGCCCCTTTTAGATGAGCTCTCACGTACGTTCAAAAGCTGTTGGAGGCCTGGAGAACACCAATCAGTTGATGAAACGATGATAAAACTCAAAGGGCGACACAGCATGAAACAATTCATGCCCGCTATACCTGTAAAAAGAGGATATAAGCAGTGGACTAAAACTGATTCTGTTGAGAAACAATTGGGCTCAAGAGTGCTAAAAGATCTAACACGTGAGCTCGTTGGGGGAAATCATCAGGTTTATTTCGATAATTTTTTCACCAGTACTGAACTTCTATCATCTCTGAAAAAAAGACAAAATATTCGCGTGTGGCACAGTTCGTTCAAATCGATCTGGATTACCGAAGAAACAGGAATCAGACAAGAGCTTGAATGTAGGGAAATTCGAGTTTCAGACTTCAAGCACTGCTCTTCGATGGATCAAATGGAAGGATAAGAAAGTTGTTCAATTTCTGTCAAACTTCCATGATCCTTCAGAAAAACCACAGTGGAGCGGAAACAAAAAGACGGATCTGTATTATCTGTCGAATGTCCTGTTATTTGCAAAGACTATAACGACCATATGGGATATGTTGATGAAGCTGATCGTTTGGTAGCTACGTATAAAATTGATCGAAAATCCAAGAAGTGGTGGTTCAGGATATTCTGGCACTATCTGGATGTTGCTGTAGTGAATTCTTTCATTTTATACAAAACTAAAGGTGTCAAACCACTTCACAACTTGAAGCAATTCCGTCTGGCTTTAATAAATCAGCTAGTGGGTGGGAAACTACCTGTGCAACGAGGTAGGAAACGTAAGAGCTCGGACACGAACAAATATAAGCCGCAGTTGTCTGTGGAAAGAAGACGTAGCCAAGCTTCTCACATGCCCATACATATCGATGTTCAGAGACGATGTGCTCATTGTAGTACTAAGGTGCGAGTGTGCAGGTCGGACTGGATTTCCAAGGAATGCAATGTTCCTCTATGCCTGTCATCGAAACGGAACTGCTTTGCTCTTTATCATCAATAAAACAATTTGAATATGAGATGATATTCAATGATAAAACTGGAAATATTAGTAGGAAAAAAGAGAAAAAAAACAATAAAAAAAACAATAAGAACATAAAAATCTAAAAAAAAAATAAAAAATAAAAAAAATATGGAGCTACAATTCGTCACGTCCCCGCCGTTAGCTCTGGGTAATGCTAAGAACGATCACTTTCTTATTTTCATTCTGCCAGACTGGATCCGCCATTCTCAATTTCGCAATTCTTACGTTGAATCCACCATTTCGCATTTATTTGCTCTGACAACACAATCATATTCAGCGACCTTGAAAACTTATGAATGAAAATTTTTGAGTCATTCCGATATTTTTCATATTTTCAGTCCGCCATATTGGATCCGCCATAATGGATCCGCCATAATGGATCCGCCATATTGAATTTCGTTGTTCTAACAACAGAATCATATTCAGCAACCTTGAAAACCCCTGAGTGAACATTTTCAAGTCATTCCGATATTTTTCATATTTTCAGTCCGCCATATTGGATCCGCCATTTTGAATTTTGTTGTTCTAACAACAGAATCATATTCAGAGACCTTGAAAACCCCTGAATGAACATTTTCGAGTCATTCCTATTTTTTCATAATTTTAGTACGCAATATTGGATCCTCCATTTTGAATTTTGAAAATACCTCAAATCTGACCCCATTTTCGAAATCAGCGACCTCAAAAACCTATATATACCCAGTTTTGATGAATTTGACTGAAAGGAAAAATGTATGCTTCAAAGGGTTAATACATCTTCGAAAAACTTTACCTTCAAGTAAAATCTTACATTAATCGGAGATATCGTTTAATAAATTTAAAAACATCTAAAGTGGTTTTTTCGTGTTGGATAGCGTATAAATTCAGATTCTTTTGAAAAATTACCTCTTGAAAATTTCTTGTTGCGAATTAGAATTAGAACTTTTATAAGAACATTCTTTTGTCAAAAAAGTCAAAATTGTTAATATTTTCAAAAATTCATTATCTCAGATCTAAATTTCAATCATTTTTTAAAAAGTCCCTGTTCCAAACCAGAATGATAATTCTTTAAAAAAATGCCACGTTCCAAATTCAAATTGTTATAATTTTTTAACGTTATAACTCACAGTTATAATTTTTCTTCAAATTCCCTGTTGAAATTCAGAATTATAATTCTTCTTGAAAATTGCCGGTTCCAAATCAAAATGATAATTCTTTCCAAAAACCCCCCGTTCAGAGACAAAATTATTCTAATTCTTTAGAAATATTTCTTATTTCAGATCTAAATTTATCATTGTTCTTCAGAAATTCTATGTTCTAAACCAAAATCAGAAGTCTTTCCAAAAATGCAACGTTCCAAGCTCAAATTATTACGGCAATATCGGCGTGATCTGCGGAAAAACCCACGTTTCTTTCCTCGCGGAATTTTGGTGGCGGACCCGTTATGATATGGACGAAGTACAGAGGTTTTGGAAAAGTTGGTCTGGACATCGTGTCGCATCGGATGAACAAAAAAGATTATCATGCAGTGCTCGAAAAATATCTCAAGCCCTAGTTCCTTCGTTACTGCTCCGCTAAGCCATTATTTTAACAGGACAATGCATCAATACACACCCACAAGCCCACTAAGGAGTGGTTGGCCAAGGAAAAAATTCCGATATTCCAGTGGCCTTCCGTTTCCACGGACCTGAATCCGATAGAAAGTGTTCGGAAAAACATCAGCACAATCAGCCTGACAAATCTCAACAATGCAATTCCAAAGCGGATGAAAATGGTTTTCAAACACGATGATAACGCTACTACTTACTAATTTTTTGTAAGTCATGATTATATTTTGACCAATAAAATTGTTTTTGCAGAAAAATATGTGTCTTTTTTTGATGCCCCTATTAATTTGGGATACCTCTCTTAAAAAAAACTATAAAAACAAAAGAACGAATAGCCGTAGAATCACCAAAAAAGGACAGACATCGTAAATAATAGATATACAACATTTTGATCAGATTCTTTTCACTCTATGTGTATTATCCCCCTCACATGATAAAATGACACATTCTGATGGCATTCACACATTCATTAATAATGAATACACTGCTGAAATTCAGTTTTGTTTGGTTGAAAAATAAAAAAGTCGTGCCCAAAAAAGTGGGTGCCTCTATAAATTTGGGACACACTGTATAAACCTTTCTGTTAGGACGTTGACTTTGTTCCTCTCGAGGTTAAGTATTTCCTTTGCTCGGTTAGAGTTTAAATTTTAACGCACGTGTGTTTTGGCCTGCCTGCAGCCAGAGGCCATTCTTCACACCTTCTGATGTTCTCGGTCAGCCAGCTGTTGATTTCTTCAGTAACTAACCCACTGGAAATACCTATAAATGGTTCGGGACCAGTGAAGTTGTGTCTTGCTGCTAGGTTTGCTAGCCTGTCCCGAGATCTCATTGCCTTTGATGCCGCTGTGTCCAGGGATCCAAGGTAGAGTCACTTCGTTTTCCGTCGCCAGGTGATTCAATGCCTCAAAGCACTCCCATACTAGTAGCAACGTAGTCGTTGTTCCATTCAGGGCTATTATAAGAGCCCTGCATCATAGGCGCAATGGAGCATGGCGCTAATCTCCATGAGTGATGCCCACTACACTCCTTCTACGATAAACCAGTTGTCCCCATAGCTAGGCAGGTGTGCCTCGCCGTTAACTCATTCCTCTTTCGAGGATAGGCTAACTCAATGCTTCTTGCCGAAGAGATAGCGATTGCGCGTTCTATCCCTGAGCATGCTCAGGGACCGCCTACTCGCGATATCGGTTGGGATCCGCACTGCTGTCGAGATCCTTGCGCCGTTTACCATATTTAATCTCCAGACTGCCTTCGCTGCCACGGCCTTGATGGTGAGATGGTGTGGCTTTTACCCTGTTAGTGCCCCAAATACCACTGTGGGAGTCGACTTCGAGGCACCAGTGACGCCTCTTAGAACCAGACATCTGAATGTTTCCAGTCGAGACATCGCAGTGGACAGTTCGATCCTGCTCCACCATACCACCGCCGCATAGGTTAGCCTTGGTCGCAGGATCACTGTATAGATCAGCATAAGTGTCTCCGGTTGCAAGACTCAGCTTTTCCCTATGGCTCTGCTACAGAGCCATAGGGTCGCTACTAGCTTTTGCACTTGTTTTCAAGATGCTTCCATAAAAGCTTCTTATCTAAGATGACACCAAGATATTTAGTTCGTTCCTTTATTTCCATGTTTTGTCCTCCCGATTTCAGTGTACTCATGGTTCCTCACTTGCACCGTCTGTTGAATATAACCGCGTCCGTCTTACTGGAATTGACCGCTAATCCGGTCCTCTTGCACCAAGAATCCACTATCCGCAGTGCTTGATGCATTACCCCGAAGGGCGTATCCAGATGCTGGTTAAAAAATTAGATTGATTTTCAAACAAATAGTTGAATTTTCAACCAAAAATATGAATTTTTAATAAAAAAGTTAATGTTCAACAAAATAGTTTCATTTGCTACCAAATTGTTGAATTTTCAAGCCAAAAAGACACATTTTCTATAAAGCAGTTCAATTTTGAACCAAAATGGTAAAACTTCAACAACAAAAAAACGAATTTTCTTAAAAGTAGATTAGCTTTAAACCAAGTGATTGAATTTTGAACCAAAAAGGACGAATTTTCTAGCAAATATTTAAATCCTTAACTAAAATATAATAATTTTCAACCAAACAGTTGCATTTTGAAGCAAAAGGGATGAATTTTCGACCAAGAAGATTAACTTTCCACCACAAAAAGACGAATGTTCCACAGAATGCTTAAATTTCAAACCACATAGTTTGATGCTTAACTAAGGAAGATCAATTTTCAGTCAAGGCTTCGATCACAAATTAACGTCCTGTCCCATGTTATTTTTTCCAAAAATTTCAAAATAAGGAAATTGAAATATCGTGCTAATTTTTGTTTAAATGCTACGTCATATTATGGGCAGGTCTGGCTGATTAATTAAAGTTGCTCTATTATTGCTAAATATATATTTTTAATATTTGTATTGTCCACCTAGAGGCTCTTGTATTTCAAATTATTTAAATACGGTGGCCAAACACCTGGTATTTTCTTTCGCTAATTACAAGTGTCTGGTGCATTTTCACTTGACCAAAGAAGAAGAAATTAGCAATGCAATACGCGGAGATTATATGAAAATTGGAAAAATAATATTTCTGATCAAAATTCAATAATTAAAATGTAGTATATGAATGAGGTGTTGAGGTAGCCGAAGTGTTTCTCTCCTAGCGCAAAAAGCATTTGGAAAAGGATCATAGCACCACGTTTCACTTGCGGTTGTTGGCAGAAGGTTCGTGGCCAGTCTCTAGAGACTGCGTCGGTAACTGCGAAATCGTTGAAAGATCTCAGTGATTTCTGACATCACTATTGGACAATAATGAAATTATTTATGCTGATAAAGTCTTCACAGTTATTAAATTCATATAGTAAATTGCATACGATATTTTAAAATTAAACTAGATAAATTCATTATGAAGTTGTTGGCTGGGCTGGTTTGCAAATAAATATTTGTAATACAATATATTGAAACTATTATATATTATGTTATTATTATATGTATAAATATATAATTATTTTTTACAAATTAACCTATAGAAATGTTAAAAATAGAGTTTAAAAAGCGTAATATGGTTCCAAGAAAATATTTAAATTTAATTGAGACGCAAATTTGTGTTGGATAAAATGTTATTGTAGCATGTATCGTTTAACCAAAAAGTTAATTTTTTCATTTTGAATATATTTTTATAATAAAAGCTTATCACACATTTTTAGATCTGTTTTGGTTGAACAACTTTTCATTTTCTTTCATCTACTGTGTGGTTTTTTTCAAAAATTAATTTTTTCAATTTAATACAGTACAACCTCCATAAGAGCTCGCCCACGGGCGGTTAGGGGTAAGAATTCCAAGAAGTAGGGGGCCCCCACTACTGGCCGTCGAGCTCGGACGTTGCGCGTGTGTGCGAAATGTGTGTGTTTGGGTATGCAACCTCCACAATCACTCCCGGCCGGCGCGGCGATGAAAAAGCAGCTTTTTTTGTGATAACATATAAATGTATTAAGTTTTTACACGTGCAATTGACAAAAAAAATTTTTCAATATAGATTATTTATTACATATCACAATAGACTGTTTATCGCGTACATACATATTAAAATATGTATTTTCATGTTATATTTGAATTAAAAATGAAATTTTAATTGTGTTTTCTTAAAAGTTTTATAAAAGTAAAGTTGCCTTGTACTTGCAAATTAACAAAAATAATTTTAGAAAACACATGTTCAATGAGAACAAAATGAAATTAAGCTGCGAGCTATTGTGGAGGTTTTGTGCCCGATTCTCGAAGCAGCGTGAGTAGGGTTTGTAGTGGGGGAAGCATCCGAGCGGTTCAAGGCCATTTGAGATCTTATAGAGGGAACTCTTATGGAGGTTGTACTGTACTATTTTTTACGATTAGAACAAAAACTACGCGTCCTATCAAAAAATTATTTGCAATAAATATGTAGCTCTTTTTTGGGTGAGCAACTTTTTTCAATTAATTTTTCCATGGCTTGTGTCGTTTGTCCACAAATTTAATTCTTTTATTTTCAATTTTATTTTTTACGATTAAAACAAAAACTGAGCATCCTGTAAAAAAGTGACTGTTAACAAATTTGTAGATACTTTTTGAATGCACAATTTTTTTATTAATTTTTTTTCGTACCTGGCGTCGTTTTTCAAAAAATTTAATTTTTTTATTGTTAATGTTATTTTTGACGATTAAGAAAAGAAGTACGCATCCTATCAAAAAAATGATTCATAACAAATTTGTAGATCTTTTCTAAATGCACGATTTTAGTCTTCACATATTTTTTCGCATCTTGTATATTTTGGCCGCAAAATCAAATTTTTTATTTTTTATTTTTCTTTGTGCAGTCAAATTTGCGATTTTTCAAAAAAATTTGAAAAGTTATTATGACAATCTTGTAGGGTGTTCAAAATTCAATCTTTTCTTCCTTTGTCATTTCTTCATATCGTTTGTTGGTTGGTTTACATAAAATGAAGGGTCGGGGAACAAAAGGGCCTAACCCCGTTTTTCCAAATTTTTCAGGGCGCCAGAAAAACGTTTGTATTTTACGAGATTACCGAAAAAATATATTGAATATATACGATCAATAATCTCCACTCTTGAGCGTTGCTCTTTAAAATGTCATGCGAATCCGTCAAATAGTTTTCGATTTATGAGACATCAAAGTTAAGCACGGGCCTAACCCAAGGGGGTACAGGCGAACAAAAAGGCCTAACCCCGGGCAGCAAGCATTCACTCGGCTTAGTTTCGCCTGGTCTGCGGTGCAATTTTATAAATAAATACTAGCAAATACAATTATAATTTTTCAATGAATATATTTGTTATGTTGTGAACAATTAATTATTTATTATCTAGTACATTTTTCTGAGTCTGATCTATTATATTGAGTGATACTTTATTTTCGTTATATTATTATTGATTTTAATATCGCTTATTGTTATTGCTGTTGCAAATGATAATGATTTTTGTGATTAAGGTTCAGATATTAGGTAAAAAATGAATTTCCGCTATTTTTATATTGATAACAATAATCGAATTGGACTATATCTTTGGAATATTCAATTTTGGAATATCTTCAATTACAATAAATTTTCGTAATCGCTTTTTTTCATCGCGGAAAGTTCTTTCGGTGTCACTTGAATCAAAGGAATCTTGTCAAAATCTGCAATGGGTTTTCCTGTCAAAGTAACAAAAAATGCACACGATTTTTATACGCTGGTAGAAAAATATTTTTTAAAACAATGACGGCAGGGAAAAGAACAGGCACCCTCTAAATTTTTTCTAGTGAAAGATTCACTCAATATTAGTGAAAATCCTGCAAATCTAGCTTCAGTGAAAATGTCACTCTAAATGAGCGAAAATCCACTCATTTCAGAATAATATTTCACTCTTAAGCATGAGTGGATTCCACTTTTTCACAGCGTTGGAAAAACGCACAAAATACTGCAGATTGAGGAAGCTACTATTTTTGTGAAAAAATTATATTTCAAAGATACAAAATGACCGTGAGACTTTACTCAACAAACGCCCGTTTGAAATTTTTCGAAATTCTATCACTGAAAAAAATTAGAAACAAAAAGACAAACAATGTTTACTTGCTTCGCTCTCTTTATCGATCAACACGTGCAATATAGGATGTAAAATCGATAATATCGACCGCGATTAGTTTCTCCAAAGCCTTTGACACAACCTAGTCACACTAAATGGCACCACATACCTATAAAGTGGCAACAAACCTAGACAAACCGAATGAAAAAAATCGTTTTTCCATAAGGTGCAATGTGGGGTTAGGCCCTTTTGTTCGCTCGGCACCCCTTGGGTTAGGACCTTGACTGACT
>CAKNWW010345280.1:0-10850 GCA_932074435.1 Andricus kollari
TCGAAAAATACCAAAAAGTGAATTTTTCCAATGCATTTTCCCATGCAAATTTCAAGTCCCAACAGGCACCATATAAAATCAACATTTTGAACAAAGAAAAAATAGGACCTTTATTTTTTTGGATTTCGAAACTTTTTGGGGGCATCGTTTGCATCTAGCATCAAAAAAATTTTTGCAATGCATTTTTGGACCACCCTAATGTTCAGTGATTGGAATATCCTCCACACTGTGAAATTTTCTTTGACCGTTGTTATTAATAATGAAGTCCATTCATGTATGAATGTGTTATATAGGTCATACGGTCATATTCATCATCAAACAAACAAATATCATGTATTAACTTGAAGGAGGCCTGCAACAAGGTCGAAACGTACGTTGGTTTTAATGACATTGGCCAATAAAGCTTGATTCTTGACAACTGAATCCACTATTAATTTTAATGGACCGTATGACCAAAATAACACATTCATACATGAATTGACTTCATTTTTAATAACAAGGGTGGAACAAAATTTCACAGTGTGGAGGATATTCCAATCACTGAACATAGATAATTTAGCTATTTTGTTAATAATTTGTTCTCCATCCACATTTCAGAGTCTTCTTCTGTTATTCTGCTGTCTTTGGTTCTTCTGCTGAAAAGTAACTCATATCTAAGCTCTAAATTTTACTTTTAACTAGAATTCCATCTTGGCCTTATTATTTAAATGCATAATTATATCTTTTTACTTAAATTAATGTTTACATCGATTATAACTGTTGTGTCTGTAAAGTGTCTGTAAAGGGTATAAAATTAATTATTCTGTGGTGTATGTGAATAAGTGAGAAAAAGTTTTATTGTCGTATCCCTCTTAGTCTTACATTCTCTTTTTTTACTCATTATTTTTCGCATTTGACTTTCTCATCTTCTCTCTTTTCTCTCTCGATATTTTCTCTTTCCTTCACTTTTTGCTGCCTGTACAATTCCATTCTCCTTCGGTGTATTTCTCTTTCTTTCTCCAGTCGTAATTGGTTTTCCTACGTTTCTTTTCTCTTTTTGTTTTTTTATACCTCTCCTTATTTCTTCCATTGTAGTTAGGTTGTGGAGAATTCGTTTTTCTTCTGCTTACTTTTGGATCATTGTATCACCTCTCCTTGAGCCGTTTTCGTCATACATTCCTACCTAACCCTTTATTCTAATAGTTTTCTGCCTCGGATTTTCATTGTTGCTATTTTCATTTTTTTTTCGTTTCCTCTCTTCTTCGTTCATCCCCTTCTTCTCTTCTCATTGGTTTCGATTCTGGTACCTCGTTTGTCGGAGGCTGTGCCAAATTTAATATTTATACACAGGAGAGCGTTAAAGAATCCCAGACTTTGAATTCTTTCTGGCAGCTAGAGCAGTTCAACAATAATCTTTGGTCCATTTTTTAGTTCTGCAATTAAATGTTTTTCTACGTATTTTTGTTGTTTTTGTCTTGTATCTGTTTGTGTTATTTTTGAGATGTTTTCAGTAGTGTAAGATCAATTTGTTTACATGCATGCCATTAAAAAAAAATCGAATTCACTTTTTAACCTTATATTTCTTAATATCTTAAACATTTCAATTACCCAATGCTTTTCCATTTTTTGTTTTTATTTCGTAAATGCTTGATGAAATTTTTGCTTTAATGAAGAATGGTCCTTCAAAATTTATATTATCGTTCGCTGTATATCAATTTTTTACCACTTCCTCTCTAATTATTTTTAATTTTTGCATCCTATTGGTCCATTGTTCTGATTGGCCACGAGTTGCTTTCTAAAGCTAAGCTTCATTTTAAAGGATCGGGTCTATACGTGGAAATATAATTGATTGTCGCATATTCTCCAGTTTGTATTTTCTTCTGGCTTATTTCTAACATGTAACATTTTAATTTCATAAGAATTATCCTCAATTTCTTTAAAATATTTTTCTTTGGAATCTATGACACTAGCTAATATACTTGAAACTTTTATTTTCATTGGATCCTGATAACGCATATGGGACATTGTTTAAGCTTCCTTTTCTATAAACAATCTCGTAATTGTATTCTAGTCATTCTAAAGCCCATCTTGCTAATTTACCTGTTGGATTTTTTAAATTGTGCAGCCATTTTAAGGCAATATGGTCAGTCAACACTTAAAAAGAATAACCCACTAAATATGGCCTAAACTTTCCAAAAACCCAGACTACGGCTAAACACTCTTTTTCTGAAGCTGAGTATTTATGTTCTGTCTCATTTAAACCTCTGCTTGAAAAAGCTATCACATGATTTTCGCCGTTTATTCTTTGTGTTAATACTGCTCATAATCCGGTATCACTAGAATAGGTTTCAAGTGGAAATTGGCTTCCAAAATCAGGGCATGCTAAAATCAGTGCTGTTGTTAATAATTTATTAATAGTCGTAAACGCCTGCTCCTGTTTGCTAGTCCATTACCACTTAACTTCTTTTTTCAATAATTTGTGCAGAAGTTCTATAATATCTAAAAATTTCGGAATACATTTTCTATACCATGTTGCCATTCCTACTAATCCTTGAATTTGTTTTACTGTCTTTGGTCTTGGATAATCTAAACTTGGCTCTATTTTATCCTCATTTACTTGTACGCCTTTTTCTTTAACTTTAAAACCTAAAGATTTTATTTTGGCACACCCAAACTCGCATTCACCCAATCCTACCGTTAAACCTACGTCCTTGATTTTATCTAACACGATTTCTTAATATTTTTAATGTTCATCAAAAATTTTTGATATTATTACTTTGTCATTGAGGTAACAAAATACATATGGTTTTAATTCTGGCATTATTAATCTGTCCATTAGGCGCCGGAATGTAGCAGGAGCATTTGTTAATCCAAATCGCATTCTCCTAAAGTGATACATTAATTTGCCTGGGACTTGAAACGCTGTTATCGGTATAGATTCCTCCTACAACGGTATCTGATGATATGCTGAACGAAGATCTATTTTAGACATGTACAGTCCAAGCTCCGATCAAGGCCGTTTTCGGGGCTGTAGTGGAGTATAATTCCAAGAAGCCATAAACCCCCACTCTAAGCGCGGTCACACTAGACTGCGTGGAGAAAAATTCAGCTGTCCAGCTCCGAGTAATGCCGAGCGTCGGGTAGGTTAAAAATATATCTCGAACATCGTTTTATGTACATAGTGTACATTAAATTTGTACAAAAGTGATTCATATTGGATTATTTCGTTATAAGCCCGAGCTTAAAGGTATGTAAAACATGAAAATCGATCATTAGCTACGGCATGTTCGATTCTTAGAATAAATGTAAACAAAGCGTCAAAATGACAAATATTTCACCTCACTTTTAATGTAACCTATCGAATCTCGTGCAGTACATTCATAATTAATTACTGTGTCGTATTGCTTGTTTTTTTTAAACAAAGAGAAACCCAAACATCGAATTGTCAATTACGACATAAATTTGATGTCACTCGTGTGATCTTATTATTAATTATAAGAATACATATAAAACTTAAAGAAAAAAGAATAATGTAAAGCTTTTTTACAATAGTAAAAATAGATATTCGTTCATTTGAAATATGGAAATTCTCTCTTTCCCACGTTTTGTACTGCGCAATAATACTGCGAACGGTTTTCTCATAGAAACGCATATTATAGTAAATAAATTTTATTTTATATCAAAGCGAATTTTTTTTAAATGGCGACTAAAAATAATTTTTAATAACGAACAGTTTTCATGATATTTAATTTCTTATATGTACAATAAAATGAACAATTTGTTGGACTGCCAAATTCACTCTTCTTCTTCACTCTTCCTATTCTTATTTTTCACGGTATATTTCCTTATCGGTTCCTGCATTTCCGTTAAATTCGCTTCTATCGCATACTTAATATTTGGTAATTCTGGTAACCACCAAATCTTTTTCTCATGATCCATTTGCAAACCTAATCTATAGTTTGAATTTCGGTTTTCTAAATTTGGATTCATTTCACCTTTTTTGTTATCCCTATTTTCTTGATTTTTTTTTTTTTCGTATTTTTATTCTGTCCTTTATTATCTTTCTTATTTTCTGCCTCAATATTATGCTCTTCCGCGTTACATAAAAGCGCTGGTATTTGCGGATTGTTTTTATTTTTTCGAGTCTGTATTTTTTCCTAGCAGATAACTGCATTTAATAAATTACCCGCTGGATTATGATTTCTATATCCACAATTATAATTATTGTTGAATCGTGGGTTCCTTTGGAATCTAGAATTATATTGATAACTATTATTATTGTTTTTGAATCTCGGATTAAAAAATCTAGGATTTCTACTTGGAAATCTGGGTTGAAATTTTTTTCTATGTTGTTGATTTTTGTATTTCGGTCTAAATTGTCTTTGTTGATTTTGCTCCTTTGAATTTCTAACTCTGTAAAAATTGAAAAGGCGTTTCTCGCAATGTACACTTTGTATTCGATACTTACATTCTCGTATGTTTTTCTTATTTGCCATTCTAGACTTGGACGCGGCATTAATTTTTCGAATAATTATTTAATTTCTATTATGAACGCGTGAATGACCTGATATTTCGTTTGATTACAAAACTTAATTTTATTTTTGATCATTGCAGAATATCTCTTATTTAAATATGCTTGTTTCAAATCAACAACAAATTGATCCAAATTTTGCCAATTTTCTCTATTAACTTGAAACCAACCTAACGCATACAGATTTTCTAAAGTATCACTTTCATTAAGTTTATATCCCCTTTTGAATCTTATTAAATTGTTTAAAAAATAAGTAGAACTATTTTCTGCATTATTTTTAAACTTTATTGGCCAATTCGACATAATTTGAAATTGTTTTTAAATCATTCCAATAGAAAATAAAATCGCTGGAATTCCTTCTGAGTTATTCTCTATCCTGTCCTTTCTTTCTGGCTCAGTTACTCCTACCCTATCCATTCTATTTAATGTCTCATTTTCGTAGTAGTTATTTAGTTGTAATGTGGGCGTGAGGTGCCCCCTAGGCGCTCAAGCTATGAAGCCTATTGTGCGACACCCGTGGTTATTCTCAAGGCTGCACTCCGAATCCGGCCATCTTCACCGAGTGTTTTTGGATCTCGGTGGGTTTCCTTGTTACCAACGTTCTGAAATTATACCTCTCAGGTGACAGGCATACTTATCGCACATTAAATTACGTCCTAGTCTGTTTGTCAGGAAAAGTGGCCCCCACCCACTCTGCCATTCGGCAGCCCCCCTAGCAGACCGCAGAGAGGGGATACGGCGAGAGTAGGGCAGTGATGTTAATAGACCGCGACTTTTTCAACTGCGCAAACGTTGCGTTGGAAGGGGAAATCCACGTTATTGGCCGTAATATGCGCGCTTATTTTAAATGTTTCAAATTCATTTTTATTTTTAAGTCGCGAAATTATAATAATTTATGTTAATATGGTTGATATATGTTACTGCAATAACTATGAGATTCATGATAATACAGTGTTTTATTATTACTACTATGGAAAATGTAATGTGCTGAATATCCGATTAACGTATCAAAGTTTGTCTAAAAATAGTAAATTAAATTTTTTAATTTGAAAAGATCTGATTTTGACTAACGGTATGTATAATGTGTATTAAAATTAAAGCTTAACAGTTCTTTTTATAATTTTTATTATAATTTTTTTTTCGTGGTTTTCTCCTCCATATCCGTGTTTTTCCGCGATAACAGGGGCACCTCTTGTAGGATATATCACGGTCTTAGTTGATTAGAAGCTATCGGTCGATAGTTTTAAGAGCAGTATTTCTAAAACTGCAACGAAAGAGAAAACCAACGAGTTTTCATTTGCATGCGATTTTCAGCAATTTCGTTAACCTTTGAGTTATTTTACTTTGAGACTGACAGTACTAATTTTCAGCTTGATAGCTTTAAAAACAACATTTCCAGATCTACAGCTGAAGAGAATACAAACGAGTCTTAATTTGCATGCGATTTTCAATAATTTTGTTAATCTTGTTATTTTATTTTACGAACGACCGTACTAATTTTTCATCTCCATAGTTTTAAGAACAACATTCCCTGAACTGCAGCCAAAGAGAAATCCTAAACACCTAATTGTTTATGTTATACGTGCAATATAAATAATTTCTAAAATTGAATTTAAGAACAAAAGTACACATTTTTCCGTCCATATTCATATATTTTATGCAGTTTTTAGGTCCCAAAATGTATATCCCGTTGATCTATTTTATATTTTTCACTTTAGGGAAGAATATTAAATTTTATTCTTGATCTTTTATATTATTTGACTTCCTTATTTTTTTTAGTTTGAAGGCGGGGGGGGGGGAGTCTCTGATTGAAAAAAATATTTTTGACACTATTTGACGCAGAGTTGATTATAGCGAAACTGATAGCTTCTAATCGAGTAAGACCGTGATATATTCCATAAGAGGTGCCCCTGTTATTGCAGAAGATCACGGATATAGAGGAGAAAACTTCGAAAAAATTTATAATACAAATTCGAAAAAGAACTTCTTAGCTTTAATTTAAATACATATTATACACACAGTTAGTCGAAATAACATTTTTTTCAAAATTAAAAAATTTTATTGACTATTTTTAGACAAATTTTGATATTTTAATCGGATATTAAGTACATTACATTTTCCATAGTTATAATAATAAAATACTGTATTATCATGGATCTTATAGTTATTGCAGTAACATATATCAACCATATTAACATGAATTATTATAATTACTCGACTAGAAAATAAGAATGAATTTAAAGCATTTAAAATAAGCGCGCGTATTACGGACAATAACGTGGCTTTCCCCTTCCAACGCAACGCTTGCACAGTTCAAAAAGTCACGGTCTATTGGCATCACTGGACTAGGGTGGACGGAGCGATCCCTCTGAGCTCATCAGTTAGATGCACAGATTCGACGCTCTGTCCTCGTGTGTTATGTAAATGTATGTGTGTGTTCATTACTCGAAGTCGGCCAGCCCTCATCGAGCGATCGAGCGTGGTTCCCCCGTAGGAGCCCCAAGTGCAAGAAGATCGCTGACTCATTTTCGAGTCTTCGCAAATTTAGCTTTGACCACCCAAGTTTAGGCCCTCGAAAGAGCCCATTTGTCATTGGTAAGGCACCAGCTTTCTCTGAGGGGACCTACAGTTCAAGGTGGGTTCCGAACCACCGAAGCCCCGGAAGAAGTACATAGAAAAATTTCCATTGGTACCCGGCTCAGGGATGGAACCCCAGACGAGTACCCGTCCCCTTGAGCGTAGCGTCTACTGTTTTTAATTTGAGACCTTGCTTTTGCTGACACGTGTCTTTGCTCATTATAATCTAATTCTGCATCTTCGAAAGGAACAGCATTATTTCGCATTCTATTGCTTTTATTCGCATTTCATCACTTTTATTTTCTTCGAAATTGACTAATTCTTGTGCATCATTCCAAAATTCAGCTTTGCTTTCTAAAAATGAATCAAATTCGAATATTCGCATTCTCCTTTTCCTGTCTCTCTACTTCTTTTCGTAATTCATCACGGCTTTTTGTTTCTTTGAAACCTTTCGAGTTCTTTTCCATTTTCCTCCATTTCTTTATCTATCTTACTCATTTATAATTCCTGATTTTGTGAAGTAATACTATGCACATCTTCTACTCGCCAAACACCTAATGTATTCTCAGTGGTATAATGTTGCCCCTCCCCCCAAATAAAAAAATTGAAAATTTTGTATCGTAAAAGTTTTGGTGATCGTTAAAGAGAGTTTGGTAGTCAACTCTTAACTCTTCGGTGGTCCAAAAACTTTTAGATCTACAGCAGTTTTTCTAAAAGTGGTGGGGGCTGACTCAAAAACAAAAAATTAGCAATTTTTCTTTTTCCATGCGCTTAATGGATGCATCGTAATGTTTGGTAGTCGTGTGTCGACGTTAGAGGGTAGATAATTGTTCAAATAATTAAAACACAAAGTTTTACGCAATGACCAAAAAATTTTGAAATTTCAACAAATTTAGTTATTTTCAAAAGCAGAATCGTTTGGAACACCCATTTATACGTTTGGTAGTTCGGTGGTCTAAACAATTTTCGATCTACAGCAGTTTTCATAAATGTGGTGGGGGATAACTCAAAAATAAAACATCAACCATTTTTCCTGTCCCATTCGTTTAATGGATGCATCGTGATGTTTGGTAGTCGTGTGTCGACATTGGAGAGTAGATAATTGTTTAACTAATCAAAAACAAAGGTTTACGCTATTATCAACAAATTTAGAAATTTAGAAAAATGGAGTTATTTTGAGAAGCAGAATCGTTTGGTGGTCCCATTTGGTCCCATACGTTTGGTAGTTCGGAGGTCTAAAAAATTTTCGATCTACAGCAGTTTTTCTAAAAGTGGTGGGGCTGACTCAAAAATATAAAATCAACCATTATTCTTTTTCGATTCATTTAATGGTTGCATCGTCATGTTTGATAGTTTTGCGTCCACGTTAGCGAGTAGATAATTGTTTAAATAATTAAAAAACAAAGTTTTACGCTATGACCAAAAAAACTTTTAATTTCGAAAAATTGAGTTATTTTCGGTACTAGAGCAAAGCGGCTATGGGATCACTGACCGACATATTTGCGCCACCGTCCCAAGTTACCAACACGTGGACACACGAATACCACTCATCGCAACGCGACCACCAAACGATGTGAAAAAGAAACTTTGACGATTTTTTATTTTTTAGTCATCCACCCACTACTTTTAGAAAAACTGCTGTAAATTGAAACGTTGTTGGACCACTGAACTACCAAACGTAGAAATGGGACAACCAAACAAAACTGCTTCTGAAAATAACTCAATTTTTCGACATCATAGCTTCATAGAAAATAACTCAATTTTTCGAAGTCATAGCGTAAAGCTTTGTTTTTTAATTATTTAATCAAATATCTACTCTCTAACGTCGACACATGACTATTAATCATTACGATGCAACCGTTAACCGAATCGAAAATGAAAAATGGTTGATTTTTTATTTTGGGGTTAGCCCTCACAACTTTTAGAAAAACTGCTGTAGATTGACAAGTTTTTGGGCCACCGAACTACCAAACGTATAAATGGGGGCACCAAACGATTCTGCTTCTGAACATAGTAGTAGAGCAAAACGGCTACGTGAACACTCACCGACAGATGGCACCACCGTCGCAAGTTACCGACACCAGCAGATGGGATAACCGACCAAGAAAGGGTTCCATTCCAATGCTAAGTTACAAGCAGTCGGTACAAACAGTGAGGTTGGTGATACAGGTTCCTGCTGTGATATCATTGTACCATCGGTCGGTAAAACAGAACCAAGACAATTTGTTTGACTGACAAATTCACTCTTCCTATTCTTATTTTTCACGGTATATTTCCTTATCGGTTCTCTTTTAAATCTTCTGAGGGGACCTACCTTCTCTCGGTAAACGAGAGATTACGTCGGTAAAACAGTGAGGTTGGTAATGCAGATTCTTGCAAAGTTAGCATCACGTCGGTAATGCAGATTTACTGTAGAATGGTAATGCAGATTTATTACCATTGGTCAGTAAAACAAAGATCGTTAATAGTACACATCCCCAGCTATAGATCGAGCAAGTGGCATGCGTCTACCTTATACGCAGGATTCCCCTATTTCTACAAATGCCGCGCTGAGATTCCCCAATCCTCTTTTATAATTCTTATGGACTAAGATATAACTATGTAGCTTTTTATCTTCACATCTAAATGATCTGAAATATAACAAAGAAGATAAGAATTTAAATACATATTTTAACGATAAAATATATTTGGTGTATAATAGGGTTACCATCTGGGTCGGTTGAAAACCCAGGACGCTCAAAATTTTTCAAGCGATTCCTAATAAAAAAGTCTGGGAAATGGTATAAATAATGTATTATTATTGTAATTATTGTTATTTAATAATTAAATTATCTATTCAATAATATAATTATAATTTTTTATTATTGAACTGATAAATTATTGTATTTATAAATAAATATGTACATGTACACCGAAGCACTCTACAGGTGTACAAAGTACTAAATCCCTAATATTTAGCTTTGCTGTAAAAAATCTTGGTTTCGTAAACATCCAGGACATTTTGCATGTTTTCAAGAAAAAATCAGGACACCAGGACATACCTACAAAAAAGAGGACATGTCCCGAAAAACCAGGACGGATGGTAACCCTATGTATAAACTATCTAAGTATAAGCAAAATGAACGTGATACAACTATAAAGATGTGTGCTTCCCCTGTATCTGCAAGTGGAGTTCCCCTAGCACCGCGCCGAGCTTCCCTGCACTGGGACTCCGGTGCCTAAAGTCAATCGGACCTCTCTATCTACCGTGTGAGATAGACAACGAAATGCACGAGAATTCGAAATGAGATTTCTGATGCAAAAAAGTTTCAAACGCTGCAATGAAGTACGTTTGTTTTCAAAGAAGGACTACGGATTAAGGAAACTTAAAATTTTTAAAAAGAGTATAGTGAAAACTATCATAGAAAAGGTTTGCAAAGAGCAAAAAATGCTTAGTGAATCTGAATTCTTATATATATCAAGAAAAAATTATCACTTGTTTAGAAAAAAAGCTAATGATAAAACTGTATCCCACGATTTATGTGTAATGAATGATAATATTTTATTCATTGAAATGATTAAATTCAACAGTACACTGCTTGCACGAGAAGTTGCTAAAATACAATGTTCAAAGTTAATATTACATGTTATTGCTGATGATGATGGATGTGAACGAGAAGAAGAATAACATATGTAAGGAGGAGGAGGACAAAGAGGATGAGGAGATGGAGGAGACTAGTAGTCCGGGCGCCAGAGGGGTCACCGTGGCCTCCTTAATTTAGAT
>CAKNWW010345283.1:0-10095 GCA_932074435.1 Andricus kollari
ACGATAAAAAAGTGATGCTCAATTCAAATGGAACCATAGTTTTTACAGTGTACTTTTGACCACAAGACAATTTCAATTTGTAAAAAAATGTATACCTAAAATATAATATTGTTTGTCATCTGAAGTAAGACGTAAATATTACAAGTAACTGGTAATTGATGGGGCGTATTCTGTAAACGTCTAGACATTTTTCTCGCTCAACGCCGTTAATAACAAGGCTGGCAGAAGACAAACAGGATTCAAAGTTATTCCACATTTAACTAAAAAAATGAATTTCTGACAAAGTAGTTCAACTCTGAACCAGGTAGTTTAATTTTCATCAGAACATGCGAGCACGGTGCTTTCCCCAACGATGTTTAATATATTCTAAGCATTAGGTTAACAAATATAATGAGTATTCAGTAAATGAAAATGATCATGTTATGCAATGAAAACTTTTTGTATTTTTCAAATTATTTTTACTAATTTATGCTTTTGAAATTGTGCATATTGATAAAAATGGATATGCAAATTTTATTAATAATTTCATTTATAATAAATTTAAAAAATTGTATTTTTGACATTTCAAATAAGCGCGCGAACGGCATCCAATTAAGTACTGCGCATCGCATGCGCAGTAATGCAAGGTGCCCGCGTTGGGAGCACTGGTTCAGAAGAATCTAAGTTGCGATGCGACGTTTCAGGGAGAAGGGGTAGACTGGGGATGCGCATGGCATTACTTAGTGCTCTAGAGGAATAAATGCCACATGACTTTGCGGCGACGTCACCAATCGTGTAAAGGCCAACTTAGATTCTTTTGAACAAACGTGTAAGTCGCCAGTTCCGACGCCGGTATTGGGGAAAAGAGTTTAAAAATTATGACATCAGTTTTAGCGAATTTAGCAAGCACATTTTTTTCTCTGATACTGAATTTAATGAAATGTAAATACCCGTGAAGGATAATGTTTACTCCTATAATCTTCTAAAGAGATAACGACTGAAAAATATACTATATAATGTAACGAAAAACGGGAATATCCATTAGTTAAATTGTTAATAAAATTCTATGTTAATACATTAATTTTTTTCTCTAATTCGAAAACATGAGAATTGTTTCTACTCTCTTCCTATTCTTGGCGGTTCTCTTCAATTTTCTTGGTAAATATAGTCACATAATACAACTATAATTCAAATAGATTTAAAAAACTTATACGCAAATCAGAATGAGTGCCAGAATAAGTCAGAAAAGATTATGAATTTAATCTCGATTTATTTGGGAAGAATCAGGAATATGTGTATGTGTGCGAAAAAAATGGAATTCTCAAATTGATACGCAAATCGGACCATATGGTATACTCACAATGAATCATCCACAAATTACGTAAGACGATTTTAGGAAAGGAGGGGTTTGATCAAATCTTACTGTTTCCAATGAGGGTGGGATTAGTAAATCTTATGTAAGACCAGTTTTCACTGACAAATATAACCAAAGGTTTATTAACTGTTTGAACTCAGCTAGAGTTTACAACTCTCAACGGATTTTGCTCTATTTTCACAAATGTTCAGAATTAAATACACATAACGTCTGTACATTTTTTCAAATTTGTCTTTATTTAACTTATTATTCTTATACCATTAAGCATTTTCCTTTCTGCGTAAGCGTGACCAACTGGGTGAGGGAGGAAGTAATGTGAGGGAGGGGTATACATGTTTTAGATTAATCTAGAATTCCCGTGTTATTTATTTAAATAAAACTTTCGTCCCGCACCACTGCTCTGATCCAGCTTGCTGATTAATCTGTCTAGCGATCATGTCAAGTGAAGAGCCTCACAAAGTCATGATGCAAAGCTCTCCACTCGGGCCCATTAGTATCCAATGGCCATCTGCGAACGCTAACCCACGCACCCTCACTGTCCTGAGATCCACACCTTTCAGTAAAAAAGGGCGAAGACGTGTCACTAAAAAGTACCCCTAGGTCATGCATACCTTAAACAACGTAAAGATGACTCGGAACTCTAAATTAATCACTTAACGCTTTAAAATTTACCCATTTAATGATTTATTCCGAAAACTACTTTATCACGTAAGAATTAGCGGAACTTACATAGACTTATATAAAACGCATAAAAAGAATAATATTCGAAACAAAATGTTAGCGGTGATTTTTTTGCTCTGCGGTGGCCAATATAAAGTTTCATAAAAACTACCCCTGAGTTAAACATATCAACATCTCGTTACTGAAAATTTCCTGAAAATATGAAAACAAGTTCAAGCAATATAAAGATGATTCAGATCCTTAGATTGACTAATTCCTTCTTAGAAATTTATGTCTTCTATAATTTATTAAGTAAGTATTATTTAACGAATGAGATGAATTTCATCAAACTAAAAAATAACTGTAAAATCAACTGAAGTTAAAGTGCCCTAAACAATACTCTTCATCACCAGTGTGTACACCAGTACAGGTAAGAATTTTTATATTCTATATTTAGCTGAAAATATTGATTCAAATGATAATGTTGTCGTTAATTATCATGTTGAAGTTGAAACGGAATTTAAACTCCGAGAGTTCCAGATTATTCAGCTACTCGAATAATAGATTCCCGATTTTTTTGCTCCACGAAATTAAAGTACCAAATTTTTCTGCTAGTCGATTTTGAAGTTCCAGATTATTTTACTACATGATTAATAGATACGCGATTTTGTTTCTCCTTAAAATTGAAGTACTGGATTTTATTGCTAATCTAATTAGAAGTTCTAGATTAACCTGCAGTCCCGCTTTATCAGCCGTGTCAGGGGTCTTTGAAATACTTTGATATCTTTGATATTCTGTGATACTCCCATAAAATATAAAAAACCTTCAAATTTCTTAAAATCTTGTAAAATATCCTGAAATTTCTGAAATTTTGCAGTTGAGAGAGGGAGATTCTGAAAAACTCACAATTCCCATTAGTATTAGAGAATTATTCAAAAGAATTACAATTCGGACTTGGAACAGTGAATTTTCTGAAAGAATTATAATTCTAAGTTGCGACGTGGAATTTCAGTTAAGAAATATATTTTCTTTAATGCAATGTAAATATTAGAAAAGGCCATGCTTGACGCCTATAATAATCTGAAAGATAACAAGTGTAGGGTATTATATATAATCTGATGAAGAAAGAGAATATTCATTAGTGACATTGTTACCCGTGCAGAAATTGCCCGGGTTGGGCCTACTACAATAAGGTTTCTGGTTGGATCCCGGCCGGGCTACCCCTGGTTAGATTTCATAGTCGGGAGCCGGCCGAGCACTGGTCAGGATACTTTTTTTGTAGAAATTGCACATTTTTTAAGAGCGGTGATATTATCAAAGACGCACTTAAGGATTTATCAGATCAGTGGAACAGAATTTAGCTTTTTCAAATTGTTGAAAAAAAACAGCATTTATGTCTTCCCAATGTTTTAGCTTATTAATTAAAACTGTTATCGATTCTGCAATTTGTATTAGCAGAATTATTACAATTTTTACAATTTTCTCTGTTTTCAGAAAATTTTTACTGTGTATACTTTCCAATTTACCGCCATGCCTGACGCCTTCAGCGCCTGGCGTCGGCGTAGACACTTGCAAGTTTTAGTTTTTCACCTCGAACGAGAATGCAAGTTGCATTCATATCGCGTCGTCTCCGCAAAGTTAACAAATCAAACCCGGTATTAAAATCAACGTTATTTCAGTAATTAGTTAGAAACCCCAACTCAATGCGCGAATAATTATTATTTTATATTAAAGTATAGTGCTGTGTATTCATGTTTTCATTTCCTACTTCCTAACCTCAAATCACCATTTGGTTTCCAAAATAAAACAATGGCTAGGAGATTCTAGCATCAGTGGTTGAAACTCTTCTCTAATTTCATCGCGAAAATTTGATAACTTGATTTCACATTTAAAGTTCACCGTATTCGCTACGATGAGCCTTGAAAAACAATCCAAGCTACCAATTTCTCGCCTGAAGCAAAATTTTTTAACCAGTCTGTGGCCGGGTTACCCGACCGGATCCCGGCCGGTATGAAAGCCGGGATCCGACCAGATTACCGTGACGTTTTTGGCCGGATCCCGACCAGTATCCAAGGCCGGCTCCCGGTTTAAACTGGGGCTATCCGGCCGACTCCCGGTCGGATCCCGGTTACCATTCCTACACGGGTAATAAAATTCTTTATTATTACAGTAACTATTTTCCCTCTAATTAGAAAATATGAGGATTGTTTCTACTCTCGTCTTAGCCTTGGCGGTTATCCTCAATTTTATTGGTAAATATAACAATATAATATATCCATAATAATTTACGTAGATTTTGTAAGCCATATGCAAATCAAAATGCGCGCAATTTAATCTACATTCTCTCTCCATTCCTATTTTCTTTCACATTTTATTTGAGTTTTTCCGAAGTGAGTGAGATTTAATTTGAAATTTATTCCGGGGAATCCGCAAAGTATGTGTGTGTATTAAAAAAATGGAATTGAAAAAGTGTATCTGTTGATATAGAATTCGTACCGTATGGTAAACTCCTAAGGATTCAACCACGAATTACGTAATCAGCAGAAATTCGATATTCTAGACCAAAAGTGAATTTTCTCTTGAAGAAAATGCATAACATATTGCATTATAATTTTTTTATTAATATTAAAAACCTACCCAATGATATTGTTCTTATGGAAGTTTTGTAAACTTCACTTTTAACCAAAAAGATTAATCTTAAACCATAAAGATTAATATAGATCGGGTTCGGAACCAGACGTCAAAGCTGATACGAAAACCCAAACACGGGCAGAAAAGTTTAATCAACAAATTTCCGTACATTGGTTGTAATTTCCGGTAACTTTGGTGGTAATTAATGGTAACTCGCCATAAATCATCAAAATGTTATAAAAATTAAAAGAAGCTTTCAGATCTATTGAAACAATAAGGTCATATTGTAAAAGTGTAAACGTGACGTGGCCTGCCTCCCAATTGAAAACATTGCCTTCGAATTGTTTGAACAAAGTTAAGAAAGATAATAACTTTTCACAATCTTAAAATGACATGGAATTAATAGGCTATAAATTAATTATAAACATTCAGGGTTTTCAAGCGTTACATTTTTGTTATTTTCTATCGAAAATTACACCTATTTAACAAACACACAAATTTTATACTGATTTCTTACGTAAAGGATACTGTATTGGCTCTGTAATCAAAATGGTTAAAACTTAACTAACTACTAGTTAAATCTGACAAGTTAGTAAAAAATTACTAATTCGATGATGGCCCAGGATTGGAAAACCCGGTTATATTAAAATTTGGCTGCTATTTACCTCTTAGCTGCGACACACACACCGGATTATACCGAGTTCGTGAGTCACACTCTTTTGACTCACGAACAACCCACGAAGCTCGTTGAATTTATTTTTCAGACACCAGATAGGTTACCCTATCCGAGCCCCGTCGGTTCCGGTTTCATCGCAACTACTAGGCTAACTAGCTCACTTACAAACTCGCATGAGAATAGGAGTGAGATCGGCAGAGTGAGAGAGTAGTCATTTCATAAAGTGACGGTTGTGAAATTTACACGACTCCACTTAAAAGTCAACAATATCAAAAAGGTATTTATTTAACTGAAAGGAAACACTACATTGGTTATCAACAGTCACGGAAACATTCCCGTGAATCTCACGAGTACCAAAAATGGTCGACCGGTCGCCAGAGTGACCCGCTACATCAAAATGGCCGCCCGAGACGCCCGCGCCTATACCATGTCGTCCGACGTGCAACACGCGAGGTCACATCAACGGTTTCCTTGAGGAACGCCCGCCTCAACTATCTATAGTCGGGCTTTGAGTCGGGCGTGCCTCCCTGCCGCGTGTCGCAGGAGTCTCGGTCGACTCTCTACACTTTATTATACTTATGCCGGTCTCGGTTATGCCGGGTGTACCACCGCCAAGTCAAGAAACATAAGTGACAATTCCCGCGTTCTTCTCCGCTTCCTTCCGTCTAGACTATTCGTGTCGCGCCTGTCGATTGGTCGGTTGGAGTGAAGATGGCTGGCCTGTCGATCTCGGCCATTAAGTGCCTTCGTACTTCTGCTGCGTGCTGCCCATTGGTCTTCACGTGCTGATTCGAACATGGCCGTTTATTGAATCTCAACAGCGTGGGGTCGTCCAGTTATGCTGTGGTGCAGGGCTGGTCGACGCGGTTACGTACTGCCTTCAACACTGCTAGTGAATCTTAACGGTGTGGGGTTACAGGGCTGGTTCGTCCTGACTCGGTGATCGACTTGGTACCGCTACTCGCTGCCGGTCGTTGCGCTGAGATATGATGTCGACGGCGAAACATGGCTGCTAGTTGTAGCACCCCCCCACTTCGTCGGTTTAGCACGGCCGTCTGGTAGTGACGCCATGTAATGGTGTCGCCGATGAAAAATGACGACTAGTTGTGGCACCACCCCACTTCGTCGGTGAATAATGGCTATCCAGTAGTGACGCCATATCATGCGCGGGACCGGTGCGCCGTGCTGGTTGCGTTGCATCCTTCCGTCCTGCTTCTTTGCTGTTAGCTGTCGGCGCTGTCTGCTCCGTGTTTACGAGCTGTCAGATTGATATACCGTTTCAATCTCGACCCCGTTTACGCAAATTGTAAAGGACTCTAATAGTATACAAATTGAGGGTACTCTGGCACTTTGACGTAGATCCTAAAATATAATATTCAATGTGTTGGCTTACTCTACACTTATTTTTCCCGACTGGAAGGTGAGAGTGTTCTTGTTAATTTTCTCAGGCCGGCCGTTTCTAACATTCCGCGGTTAGCTACGGCTTCGGCGAAACCCCGGAAAGTTGTTTTCACAACTTTCTGCGTTATCACAAAAACTTCACTACGGCACATATAAACTTATTTAGGGCAGTATAGTATATAGTAATTAAAAAAGGTAATAAAAATGGGAAAAGTGAAGAATAAGAAGGCCCTGTTCTCAAATTGTAAACGACGCCTAGTCTCTTTCTATTTTAAAAATGACAAGAATGAAAAGTTTCATGTTGTATGTAGAAGTTATTTAAAAATTATAAAAATTAATCAATTATGTTGAATGAGGATTTTTATTGTTGCCAATTGTTGTAAATAAAGAAGCAAGAGATATTTTGATGAATACAAACTGCTATTATACTAATGGCAGGTATAGTTTTTGTAGTTTTTGCAACAGTTTTAGAGAACATTACGACACTGGTTGGCCTACATGAATTTTTATTAACTAATAAAAGGTCTACACGATGTCTACACATTTTCTCGATGCTGATAAATAGGATTCAAGTAAATGCATTTTTTAATTAATGAAACAATATTTAAGTAAGCGTGGATTCAGGACAAAGAGCAAAAAGCTGGCATTCGCTCGGCGCGATATCATAAAACTTTCCACAAACTCGACATGAGACGCGGGAAAACCGACATGCTCGCACAAGGCTCGAAGGTAATCTACGGAAAACGAAGCTGGAAACAGCCAGTAAGAACGTCACAATCATACATCATCCCACCTTACTTTCCGCCCGCCATGGCTATCCGCTTGCCATAGTAATAGCACCAAAGATTTTTTATAAGGATTGAATGAACTTTTTCACTCTTCCATGGAACGTATACATAATTGTTTGATAGGTTTATCAAAAAAAACTTGCATTGTTTTTACTTTCACAACTCGCACCAGCTTGTCACTACCTGGCCGGCATTCTATAACTTCTCCCAACCACCACAGTGACCGGGGTTCACATCAATTTTTAATTAATACTATATCTCCTTGCTTCACATTTGACTTCGTTTGTGTCCTTTTATATCGCCTCTGAAGGTTTTGTGAATATTCGACGGATCTTGATAAGCGATATTCTTTCAAATGTTCATGAGTCAAGTATGACCAATCCTTATTATCCCTAATATTAGCATAAAGCCGTCTAGAATTTAAGCATGCTTCTATTTTTCATAGTCGAGTTATTAACAATCAAAAAGTTAAAGTGTGATTTTGTATTTCCCTACGTAAATAATGCCTAACGCTTTTCTCCAATGCTTCACATAATCCTCCAAAATGAGGTCTTGAAGGGGGAATTAAATGCCAAGTGATTCCGATTTGAGCTAACTCTGTTAATAATTCTCTATTTTCTCCTGATGCTTTACATTTTTTTTTTGTAACGCTTTATCAGCTGCTGCAAAATTTGTTCCATTGTCACTGTAAATATCGGCCACAAGCCCTTTCCTATCAATGAATTAGTAAAATGGTGCACAAAAGCTTCAGAATTATAAACTAAAACTAATTGTAAGTGGATACCTTTTGTGCAAAGGCACATCAATTTTGAGATTGATAACCTCTGCCGGAGCTCTGACGTACTAGACTTGGGCCAGCATAGTCTAATCCTCCATGCTGGAAAGGTTTCGAAGCTGTAACCCTTGTGGCAAGTAGATTCTCCATTAAGGGCCGATTTCACCAACTCTGATTAAATACATGATTAGCTAATCATGATTATTCTTTAATCGAGGCTTTAATCATGGTTAAATTCTCATGCGTTCCACCATGGACATTTTAACTCTGATTAGCTAATCATATACCCTTTTCGTGGTAACTTTGATATTCTCTTGTAACGGCGATTCTGGTTGGCCGCTGCAAGAAGAACGTTTAAGTTGGTTTCGCGCGCACTGTCAAATCGTACGACATTAACCAAGTCATGTGACATCCAGTATAAGAAAAGTGAGGTTATTGGAACACAATTTGCCTCATCAAAGACATTTTGGCTTCACAGCTTTTTTTATCTACATATTGATAAAAAAAGCGTAGGTATGATAAAAATTATTACAAAAATGATGCACATTCGCTCTGAACCTGCTGCAGATCCTCAAGTGCAAACTTCGATTTTTGGTTCTGTTCTCCCAACCAGCGTAAATCGCCGATTAACTCCGTTAACCGGCTAAAATCGGGCGGTTAAGTTAAACAGTGATTAACGCTCTTTAATCATACTCTAGAAGATGGTGGAACGCAAGGTACTGATTAAATTAGAATAATCGAAGATTAACATCTTAATCAGAGTTGGTGAAACCGGCCCTGAGTGAGTTGGAATTCTAACTCTTTCCCTTTGTACAAACTACACAATTGAGGCGCCGGATGCAAAAGGGAGATATAAAATTATTTTGCTGGTAGTGGGGAGGCCCCTGGGCACTTGAGAATAAAGTTTTGAAGTATAATTTTTTAAATACGCATTCGTATTGAAAATTCAATTGCGCATCTTTTTCTTTAAATAGAAAAAGTTGTAGCTTTTTTAGTTTTTGAATTATTTACAAAAAACTGTTTTTTTTATCTGATCAAAACATTTCGCCTTTTTTCACTTCAACTCGTGACGAAGTCAGAACTCTCTAATATTTTTCAGTGTAATTCATAAGATGTAAGCATTGACATTTTCTGCGACCGATGACGTTAGCAAAAGATGAAAATGTTTATTTAAAAAAAAAGTTAATCTTTTGTTGCCGAGGCGTTGCACAATTCGTACACAAACAACTTTGATCGTTTCGGGATTCGAGCGAATTTTGAGCAAGAAAAACTGTCAGAGAGATAGTTGGTCAGGAAGGTTTAAAGAAGTTTTCTGGAAATTTTTAGCATAATTGAAATAGTAACTACTGACTACTGGTTCCTCATCTTCTAAGTAGACTTGAAGATAAACTACAGCTCCATAGGCACGATTAGATGCATCGGAGAATCCATGCAGTTCACACGTTATTCCGTTCCGCATAAATCCCGCCCACCGTGTATTTCTAAGTTTTGGTAATTTTGGTAGTTCCTCGTATAAATTTAACCAAGCTTACTTTAAATCTTCTGGTAATTGGTCATCTTAGTCCAATATATATCAGATTTGAAAATCAAAATACAAAATGAGCTTATGCATAAAATAAAGCTTTCGTTGTTTTTATAAAATCCATCAATGATTGGTTTAAAACCTCCGCATCGTAGAATGCGAGCAATATTCGATCTTGCAAGTTAAATAGTACATCTTCTCTCAACGATTTTGGTGACGTGTGAAAAGCGATGGCTTGGAATATCATAGAGCAGTCAATTAGACCATTAAATATCTTATGTAAATACT
>CAKNWW010345309.1:0-12451 GCA_932074435.1 Andricus kollari
TATTTTCACCAACTTCTTCGAATTTTTCATAAGTTAAGTCATCGTAGTGCAAACTTCCATTCAGTTTTAAGTACGCTAATCGCAATTGGTTTCGTATGCTTAACGTTTTCAATAAATTAGATTTATTACTTGTAGTTGTGGCCGTTGCCTTTGAATGTCTATGCTTTGATTCGTACCTCATTGACCAATAATTTTGATACAAAGCTTTTGATACAGAGACAAAAACTCTGGAATTAATACTTCTAGTTGAATTATATGACCTTCTACGATTCTTGGAGAAGTTACGAGAGCTATAATTTTTCTCAGCAAAATATATAAAGCCCAACTTTCATTTTCGTGATCTTTCACTTCATTGCCAACCAGCAATCCAAAATATAGACAAAAGCACATCATTGGAGCTGCCGACATTTTTAATTTTTTTTTTCGAAGTAATGTGTCCTTTTTTATCAATGGTATTTTATTGGAAACCTGTACATTACCATACTGAAAGTTTTGTATCTTACTATTCAAAAATTCGAGAGAAAATAACTTTTGTTTATAAATCAAATCGTCGCAGAAATGTACCATGGTATAATTGGCTGTTCCTTCGAATACATCAATCATTAAATCTAATGTTATATTTTCGCATATGTGGAAGCCATCGACTCCATGAAAAGTACATTTT
The DNA here is from genome assembly GCA_932074435.1 of Andricus kollari. NCBI lineage: Eukaryota > Metazoa > Arthropoda > Insecta > Hymenoptera > Cynipidae > Andricus > Andricus kollari. The sequence goes on from CAKNWW010345309.1 coordinate 665, forward strand.
TGCTTTATTCCTGTTTCTGACGGAATCTTTTTTCTTGCAGTCTTCATCGTATGACTCTTTTGTTCTTAGAAGATTATCTTTTTCAACGATTAAAGTTCTTATTTCATTGATGGAAGCTTCGCATACTCTACATGATTTTCCGGAATTAAAGGTTTCAATGAAACCTGTCATCTTATTCAGACCAAGATTATCGCCCAACATTAAAGGTAATTGGAAATTAACTCTGTACTCTTCATTTCCAACCTTTATTAGCCGACCATCATGTCTTAACTCATTTCATTCCAAGACCAATTTTTGGTAGATTTCTTCGTGTTGACAATTTTTCTATCGTTGGCATATAATAAAATAGTTAGAAAAATATTAGTCAATTGACGAGCTAATTTCGGAGGAAAACAAGGGACCGAAGTGTTCATAGCCCCCACTTTATTCTTACCCGCGTGCGTACCAAGTGCATTGCCTAACTCACAATCGTCTTGGGAAATAAATAATGGGACGAGAAATTCGTTGTTACCGCATTTATATTTTTCTTTCCACAGCTCTCCCTGAATAACATTGTTGTAGATATTTGTCTCATTGTACAACCCAACCACGTAGTTTTTTAATAATTCAAAAGCACCAGGTATTTCTACGAGTACTTTCAAACTCCATTTCAAAGGTATATATTGTTCGTACAAATCAACTTTTTCCGTTATCACTTCGTCATCAACAACTTCATCTACATATTTGCATCCCATTTTACATTTTGTAGACTTAAACATCAGCCCTTTTTCTTGATATAACGAAAACCTCTTATATTCTGTTTGAAATTTACTGAAAATTACTGCGGATGAGTCAACGATTGTTCTCATTTCATTAAGTACACTTTTCTCATGTTTAATGTATTTAATTTCCATTTGTTGTTGAACGTAAATCATGTACGTAATGCTTATAAAATTTATAATGCTATCAACAAAAGCCTGTACCACGGTCCGTGGTATAAGGAGATTATTATATAAACTTAAAGTTAATTGTAACATTTCTGTTTCCAAATTAATTATTGCAATAGCCATATTACTCTTATTATTAATTATTTAAACTCTTCAAGAAAACAAACAACTCAATTATCACGAATATTAAAGTTACAATATGTAAACGTTATTCACTTTAATTCATCAAGTGCTTTCATCAGTTTTGTTACAACCGTGTACTGATGCACAGACGTCAATTCGTTTTTGTATACATACCTTTGTAAAAACAACCATACATGTTTACATTCAACGTTGAAATTGACATTCAGTGCGAAAAAAGATTTGTAACAGCAATCGATAGCGTCTGTTATTTTCTGCGATTCGACTTTGAAGTTGAAGTTATTAATAACAACATAAACGTTTATACGCGGACGTTCAGGCTAAGTAACATCTCCGTATTCTTCCACATTTCCACAATTGCTACATATGGTCCAATAGTCTTAATGCTTGTATCTGCCTGTACCTTCCTCTGTTCTTTGAAAATGTTCAATTGTTCGTGCGTCAGATGAAAAATGAAAAAATAAATTGAAATCTTAGTCAATTATATTCTTCTTTTAAAGTTTTCTTTTAAAAATGTGAACTTTCTGTTTGCTTCTATCTTAACCCAGTGGGCACAAAAACATTAACGTCCTAAAAACGTTCTAAAGACGTTCCTAGGACGTTTGTGCCAGTCCAATTGATGGCCTAAAGACGTCCCATGTTTCAAGGACCGTCTTTGGAACATGGGACGTCTTCAGGACATCAATTGGACTGACACAAACATCCTAGGAACGTCTTTAGAACGTTCTCAGGACGTTAATGTTTTTGTGCCCACTGAGATGGGACTTGATACTTTACCATAAGAGCAATTTACTTTCCTGCGGTTATTTCCACAATTTTTACTTAAAACAAAATAATAGCATCCAGAAATCCGTGTCAACGTTATTTTCGCTTGTTATTTCTTTGTAAACGTACAAAGTTGTGGAAAAACCCGTGAGAAAATGAATTGCTCTTATGGAAAAGTATCACATGCCCTCAATGACTAGTCCATTTTTTTGCTAAGCGAGTCCAGAAATGACAGTCTACCTTGTAATTTTTTTTCGAAAATGAAAGCAGATATATCAGTAATATTTTACCTTTACTTGAACAACGAACGAGTTTGTCACATCTTCGAGAGTAGTTCCAAACATGTCCCCGCAATGCAAGAATCATTTGTAATCTTCCTGATAAATTGTCGGCAATTTGCAATTCTAATTTACACATTTTCACAACCTCATATTACAAATAAAGAAACTTTAATATTGCAATAAAGAATTGCCAAAGTGTGTCCTATTGGTGAATGCAAACATTTAAACATAGAAAAGTAGCAATTCACGTTTTTACATGAATCCCTGTCATTAAAAGTTTCTTTCCACTTAATTATGATAACTTGTTGCGGCTCATCATTTTCCTGCAGCCATTTCACATCAATTTCAGGACTAGATGCAAGTACGATTGCTTCAAACGAAAAAACAAAGAATATTAGGTAACTACTTTTGACTACAGTTGAAGTGTTAAATTTATAGGTGAAAATAGTTAACAATACATTGAGGTATCATTTTAAACAAATAAAAAAATAAATATATATGTATCTACCTTCTTCTGTGCTTTCATTCTTAGGAATAATCTCACAAGTTATTAATTTATGCTGGTATTTGAGGTATTTTTCGTATAAAACTCCACCAGCATTAACAGATTTTCGATTTTTTGTAGCTCTTCGAAACGGGAAGTAAAACAATTTTGCAGCTTCTTCAATTGATTTATTTGGCCCTCCGAAGATTAAGCCCAATTCATTGGCAAGCTCAATAAATCTTCTAGAACTAATTCTGTAAATAAAATTTTGTTATGGAAAGGGAAGTGTTGTAGGGTTAATTTAGAAATATATTATAAAGTATGATATACAGTCATATATATAGTATTCAATTTGATTCATAAGAATGTATACCTGTACGAGTTTGTAAATTCAAATTCATATTCTACTATTCAATCACTTAAAGTACGAGTGTCAATGTTCTTGAATAGCTTAAACGTCTGTACTACAATTTTTCCTCTGGTCGTCGATTGTAACAGTTCAACAGCCGTTTTCTTGTGTAATGATATTTATTTAAATAAGTAAATTGTCAAATTCAAGTGAAGAAACGTAAGAAATGATTATGCATGCAAATTAAATGAATAATTTTCAGTAATGACGATAAAAATAAAAATGTAATTGAAATATTTTGTAATTGGAATGTTGCTAATATTTTTCTTTCCAAAGAATTTTCCTCGCAATTTTTCAATTCTTCATATTTCAAAATTTAATATTTTGAGAAATAGAAAATGTTAATTCTTCTAAACCAAATGTGAAATTTAAGAGTTATCGTAATTTGTCATTTATAAAATTAGAATGACATTGATAAAATTATGACACTATGAATTTTCAATAAAGAAGTTAAGTTTCAACCAAGTATTTAATTTTTCAAATAAATATATTAATTTTTAATCAAATAGTCCAATGTTCTACCAAAATAATTATATTTTAAACCAAATAGTTGAATTTTCAACTAAAAAAGATAATTTTTCAACCAAAATGTAATAGCTAAATGATCAGTTTAAAAATTAATTTTCAACCAGAAAAAAAAAACACGGACCTTTGAACTAGTTGAATTCATAAAAAAAGTTGAAATACAGTCAAAAAGATTCATTAAAAAAAAAATTAATTTTCTACTTAAAAAGCTGAATTTTCAACAAAACAAATGAATTTTCCCAAACACAGTTCAATTTTCCAACCGACACCAAACAGCTTAAGTTTTTACCAAAATAGTTAAATTTCCAACCAAATAGTTGAATTTTCCACTAAAAGGGATAAGTTTTCAATCAGAAATGAAATAGTTATATTTTAAAACAATTTTTCTTTATAATTTTTTATTTCTTTATATTTGAAATTTTAATATTTTGAGAAATAGGAAATGTTAATACTTCGAAAACAAATTTGAAATTTAGAGTTATCGTAATTTGCCATTTATAAAATTAGAGTGACATTGAAAAAATTATGAAACTATGAATTCAACAAAAAAGTTAAGTTTCAACCAAGTATTTAATTTTTCAAACAAATAGCTTAATTTTTAACCAAGTAGTCTAATTTTGTACCAAAATAATTGAATTTTTAACCATATTGTTCAATTTTCAACTAAAAAGATAATTTTTCAACCAAAATGTAAAAGCTAATTGATCAGTTTAAAAATTAATTTTCAAACAAAAAAAAAATGCGAACTTTCAACTAGTTGAATTTATAAAAAAATATGAATTTAAAATAAAATTTGAATCTACAGTGAATAAGATTTATTTTTAAAAAAACATTATTTTTCTACTTAAAAAGATGAATTTTCAACAAAACAAATGAATTTTCCCAAAGACAGTTTAATTTTCCACCCGACACCAAACAGTTGAAGTTTCTACCAGAATATTTGAATTTCCAACCAAATAGTTCAATTTTCAACTAAAAAGGATAAGTTTTCAATCGCAAAAATGAAATAGTTAGATTTTCAAACAGTTTTCTTTATAATTTTTCATTTCTTCGTCGTTGCAATTTTAATAATTTGAGAAATGGGGAATGTTTATTTCTTCTAAAATAATTGTAAAATTTAATGGTTGTCGTAATTTGCTATTTAAAATATTAGTATGACATTGAAAAAATTATAATAACATACGCATTACATGGATGACACTAAAGTCTTGATCCATTTCAGATATATTTTCACTCAATGTTTCATTTATTAGTGACAAACAGTTTGAAGTTTCAATTTCATTGATCACTGGGTCAGGAATTTCGGAAAATGTGCAGGAAGTCGTTTTATGTTCAGAATTTTCGCCACAACCGTTTTTCAATACTTCCACCCTATTTACAAATTTTTTTCTAAATCAACACTCTGAATCATCAAAAAGTTTATCTAGCATATTACTATCAATTTCTTTAAAAATCTCTTCATCTATAGCAGCCTCTGAAAGTGAAAATTTACTTCTTAGTGGTAACATTATTGAAAAATTGAATAGTACACTATACAGACTTCAAGATGCCATTTGAGCAGTATATAAACTGAACAAATTACCAGTATTAAATACATGTTAAAATGAATACAAATAATAAAGACTAACGAATACTTCCTATATAGGTTAGGAAATTGCAGGTTATAATTCCAAGTATAATACTTACTTTGAAATCTTTCTATGAAGTTGTCTAATCTCCAATCTTCCATTATACGACATACAAAATCGTCCATCCTTCCGGTTACTTTGTAGTCCAGCTTATATTTTATATTATAAAGTAATAATCACTTAATTAATCAAAACACGACGCAACACGCACCGCGGCAGAGCATCAGCTGGTTCGTGTGGCATTGGAAAGCGACTGCTAACGTAGCAGAAAAGTCCTGCTAAAACTGCTGTGTTCTACAGCCGCGTTGGCTTAGCGTAACTCACGTTAAGTTCGCATGGCTCAACAAGAATAATTCCGCATTCTTTTTTTCTCCGTGTTGGGATCCGCACTGCCGTTGAGATCCAGCCGCCTTTGACCATATTTAATCTCCAGGCCGTCTTCGCAGACACGGCCTTGATGATGAGATAGAGGGGCGTATTCCAATTGTTTACTACCTTTCGAATTGATGTCCATGCTGCCCCACAAAGTATGGTGGGAATTAGCATCGCACCCCACCAGAAGAGGAAGACCCCTTAACTTGCAGTAATCCAACTGTGTTCGTACCTCCACTAATGGGTTGGTATCAATGTCATATGGAAAGTAGGCTGATCCCATGACTAACTTTCCTATTCCTTTAAGATTTGTGGCTATCACCATCAGGTCTCTCGAACGTAAGTCTAGCACCGGGACAACGTTAACTCTCTTCGCCAGTATGCAGGCCCTTGGGTTGGCCTTCAGACAGGGAAGACCATACGGCACCCAGCAAATGGCAAAATGTATATGCACGCATATTTCTTCATCAGTGATTAGGTTTTATTTTATTAGGAGGTAGCTTCGTCAAAAAATGCCGCAGATATATCAGTTGTGCAAGAAATTTTGGTAGAAACACTGTGATTCCGGCATTTTCTGTTTGTGATCCTGAAAGGTAGGCAACCCGCTTCAGATCTCATCGCCATGGTCGAAATATGCCTTGAACTACTAAATGTCAAGTGGGTGGCCGATCTCTCTACAAATGTGCCAAGTCTGAATGCTCTAGAATAAAATTCAAGGTTGGTCGCAATGTCGTCCATTTGCATTCCCAAGCTTCGCCCCATGCCGCGTATACATAATGAACCCACAGCAATGAATACGTAACCTCATTTTCATTGGTCAAATCCGATCGACGAGGAATGGCAGTAATGTGATGGCAGTCATTCACAGAGTGCTGCAAAAGGGTATTTTCGCGATGTTCGGCGAGTTAGGAAACAGAACTGCTGTCGAGACGCGGTCATTAGGGTTTACGGCAGATAAAAAAGGAACCAGATAATCTGGACTTGAATTCAAAAATGATTTTTTTTTTAAATTTTCATAATAGCGATTTAAATGTGAAAATATCGAAATCTGTGGGTTGAAAAAAAATCAGTTTTTAACAATAAAAAAAAAGTTTTCAATAGATATATCCTCGCATTTTTTATTTCCAATCAAACTTCTTTCTCTTTTTTTCCTTCAGCTCGCCGTAATTGTACTAATTCTTGCAAATTTTCGCTGAAGTTCACAGTTGCAGGAAACACGATAACTTGAACCGAAGAAAATAGACGATTTGGAAACGGTTAGCAAGCTGATGAAATTGTGTATTGTATGACCAAAAGTAGAAATGTCAATTAGTTTTAATGTGAGGAAAAGTCATCCTTCTTGATTGAAAATTAGTTTTTGTTAAAAATTCGTCTTTTCGTGTTAAAAATTGATTTCATTGTTTAGAAAATCTTTTTTGGACAAATCTTCAACTATTTTGTTGCAAAAGATATATATCGGCTTGAAATCTTCGAAATTCAAAGTGTTTCGTATTGAATTCAATATATTATCTACATTAAGTTTATTTAAAAGATCACATGCTCGAAAATCTGCAAGCAAGCGACAGCAGTAGGGGTGAACAGTTTGAAGGCATTTCAATTAATACTGGTTCAATATGATAGATTATTCCACGCTTGTTTACAATGTTCGACAGGAATTTTTTAAGTTTTTAGATTTAGCTTGACACAAAAATTACTCTCTGAAGCTAAACCTGAATTGACTGAGAACTTACTTTCTGAACTTTAGCCTGAATTGACTCAAAAGTTACTTTCTGAAACTCAACCTGTATTGAATTTCACTCACTCAGCTTCAGCTTATGAAGCGGGAAGGAAGACCTCCCGACCATCGCTCGCTCAATTGAATTTGGGAACTCACGTTCCCACTCGTTCTTCAAAATCGCTCTGGCGTTCTGAATCATATCCATCTCTGAGTGCTGGACTCACCAAACTGTTAGCTGTTCAGGGGACGAAGTCGCAACTCGAAAAAAATTCTTCTAAAACTACACCTGATCTTCTCTCAGAGATTGGTACCAATTCGAGACCCTATGTCAATATTGAGATAGGGGGTACTAAAATCCACTCAGTGGTAGATACAAGTTCATCAAGATCTCATTTTGGGGTCAGTAGAGTTGCAAATACTCGGTTCCAGTGGTTATAAGATCGGCTACTCAAAGGCAGGCGCTGTCATGATGGCTAATGGCACTATTGAGACGGTCATTGTCGAGACGTGCCTGCCGACTACCTGTTCGGGTACCACTTATTCTATTCATTTCAAAATCATACCTGGGTTAGCTGATACTTGCGTACTATGAATGGATTGTGCCGAAAAGTTCGGTTTCGATCTGAATTTGTGTGACAAGCAGTTGTGGCTGGCTGATGAGCCAATCATAAAGTTTGCGTTTGATCCCACGGGCGAGAGCGATATCGACACTAGTAAAGGCATTGTAACGCTGGACGCAGCGGTGAAAGTTAGGTTAAACCAGTCTTTGAAGGGTATAATAAAACCGAAACCCGATTTTATTATACTTGACTTTGAACTGGAGGTAGCGATCACCCAGATTCAGGACAAGCAAGAGCGTGTGATTGCGTTCGCTAGTCGAGTGATGTCTAAGGCTAAGTGGAACTACTCGACAACTGAGAGAGAGTACCTGGCCGTAGTATGGGCCATTTGAAAGCTTGGATACTATCTCGATCGGTGCACCAGATGCCGGATGCACTATTCCGTATGTTCGATGACGGAGAAATCAACCGTATTGCGCCCATGATGCCAGTCGAGGATGAGTGCTACGCCAGATGGCGAGAAGCTGTGCTCAAGTCACCAGGGAAGAACCATGGTTGGAAGTCGGTAAGAGGAGAACTCCTGAACTACAGGAACAATCCGCTACATGTTCGAGGACATCACGTCTTTTTTTTGGAATTGTGAGACATGCCAGCTCAATAAACCTGAACAAGATAGCAGTGGCACTACTAAGACATGCTGATGCGGAAAGCATTAATAAAGCTTTCTTTGAACTAATTGTGACGAAATGGGAACACCGACGGTCCTCCAGTCGGACAGTGGCAACAAGTTCAATAATACGGCCTGTTGAGAGAACCAATAGGGTTCTCAAAACAATGTTCAGGTCATTCATTGACCAAGATTATAGAAATTTGGATCATCACCTGAATGAGTTCAGATTTGCCTACAACAAGGCAGTGCATAGTATTAACCGAGTGACTTCAGCGTTTCTCAAATTAGGTCGGGAGAATCTGAAGCGAAAAACTATTTGCAGTCCAAGGAAGAGGGAGGTCGAGTCGGGCAGGAATGAGCCCCAGTCGACAATTAAACAAATTATTTTATTTATTTTCTCCCTTTCTGCAGAACATTTCAGTGATGTGTGTTGTGACGGGGTAATTGTTGACCGCGCTCCAAATTCTGAAAATACTTTTTTTTCATTTAAAAGTTCACTGGGGAAATGAGTTCGGAGCAATGAATGTCTAATGAATGGACTGCTGCGAGCAGTTGAAACTATTCGCCGTACAAATAAGAGTTTTATGGCTAATAGTTAAAAAATTATAATCACAAGGTTTGTTTGACTTATTCAAACATCTTCGCTTCTTTTGTTAAGACGACGATTCGTATTCTTCCTTATTTTAATGCCTCGCCTCTTCTCTCTCTGTGGCTCCTTAAGAGGACGGAAAAACCAAATACGATCCAAATAATTTAAAAAGTGAGGATTCCACTTATTTCAAACGACCTTGATTTGCAAAGTGGGTCGGGTTATCGGCCACGAATTTTAAAGCATTTGTTGACAGGTGGTATTGCGTATATATTAGTAGATCTAGATGTCTCCTACTTGACCCCATTGGCGGACACCAAAGACGATGGATAAACCAATAACAAAAAGAACTTGCGTAACAAAACCTTAAAAAATTGACAACATCCTTTATATTCTTTCTAAACAAAATGCGCATTCATGATTAGGTGCAGTTCACACGATAATCAAATTAGTTCCACATTTCAAACTGGAACTTACTCTAAAGTAGAATTTTTTATCCATAATCCATAATAATCATTATTGCCGACGAAAACAATTTATAATCAGTACCTTATATAATTATATTATATAATACGATATCATCATTTTATTTTCTCAATCTTCTCCCTCATTCACAATCTCCTGGTCTTGAAAGCCGGGTGCTGACTTCGGTGTTATTCTCGGCTTCGTTTGTGTTGTCTCTTAAATAATAATCGAAGAAGACATCTGCAATGTTGTAACAGAATTGTTACCATTAAAAGGAACTCGGCACGGCCCTGCATGAAAGGGTTGCCGGGCCGCACCCGAGATAAGGCGAAACCCCCCGAGGGGTCCCGTCGCGTCGTCGTCAGTCTCATCTAGTCTTGTCTCGACGCTAGGAGCGAATCGCTCTCTTGCATCCTCTCTGTAAAACGCACTAGTGACCTTGTTTCGGGGAATACCCAAAGTGCCTCCTGGGATCAACCATCAGCCGCATCCTGGGAAACCACCCTCCGACGCTGATCCTCTGCCGGACTCAACACGTCGTCCACGGGTTTCAGACCCTGTTTCTCCATTGACGCCTGATCACGGGCCATCGGCTTACGCCAATATGTAAGTGACAATAAATGTCATTGTCTTTCAACCATGCGGAGTTTCATTATGTCTCTACCCTCTCTCGGTTTTCCCATTTCCCCCCTCGGAATTACCACGTAATACCTGGCGCCCAACCCAAAATCCCACAATTTCCCCTTTGAACAACCATGAAACCTGCCGAGAAAGAGACACAAATTAAACTCAAATAAAAGATGCTTTTTGATCCATGGCTTGCAAATTGCCTGAAATTCTCATCATTTTCGATGAATATGCTTCTGAAAAGTGATTTTATATAATAATAATAATAATAATAGATCTTTATTATGTTCCACAAAATATGTACATTAGCTTACAGAAAGAGATAGACAAGTGGACATAAAAGGCCGAGGTTCAGCTGAGCTGCTTTACAACCTAACCTTCTACAAACTAACTTAATGTTTACTATAAAATAATTGCTTGTTAATGCTAACTAGCTTAAAATCAGAGAAAAAAAAAATGTTAATGTGCAATCGTAAATCGTAAATTACGGGACTAAGAATGCAGGACCATCATATATAAATCGCTGTTGAGTAGCTTTCTCGCACGTGACAGGTTTCTTAACAGATTCAAGGCTCCACCCGCAATTTTTGATACATTTCATTTCTCACAGATTGAGCACTATACGAATAAATCGGATCTTTAAGATCGTTTAACAAACGAGGAGCTAGGCAAGAAAAATTAGCTTCCGCCTTACCAGTGCGGGCCGAAGGGACCTAAAATTTTCCGGTGGATCTTGTGACAAGAGATTTTCTCGCCCGATTTTCTTCTACACTGGAAATGAGATTTCGTAGGTAAATCGGCGTCTCCGCTGACCAAACTTTGAACGCGAGAACGCAGAGATGCAATCTCCACCGTTGGTCCATTTTCAGCCAACCAGATTCTCTAAAAGCGGGGGAGATATGGTCAAATTTTCTTATGCCGAACGCGAATCTTAAGCAGGAGTTTTGCACTCTCTGAATCCTCGCCCTCAGGGGTCGTGCACATAATACGTCACACGTTTTTCTTTTGTTTGTATGGTTGTATCTCTTTTGGTTTCAAGGCAATTTTATTCTCGTCTTCATTTAAACAAAGGAAAAACGTGTGACGTGTTATGTGCACGGTCCCTCAGCGGTGTACTCAAGAAAGGCCCAAAGCTCGTAAATGCATAATCAAAAAGAGACAAGATTAGCGATTCGCATAATAAGAGTTTAGTACTCTTAGGGAGTGCGCGGCGAAATGGAAACAATTTTCGTAGACGTATATATGCGGCATTGAACTTTTTAGATACTTGCTCTTCAAAGCCCCAATTCGACTGCATTATAAGCCCAAGATTTTTCGACTGCGAGACGATGGAAAGTTGAGTAGCATTTATTGAGAAAGTAGGAAGAAGATCGCAATCTACACTGCCTATCGGCAGATATCTTCCCGCTTACAACGGATATACACCTGTGTATCATCTGCATACATGTGTATAGTTATTTTAATCCTCCCATTGGAGATCGCCTCTACCTTACGCAAAAATTCCTGCACGGAGTCAGGAAGGTCGTTTGTGTAAATAGAAAACAAGGTAGGGCTACTGACGGCCCCCTGAGGTACTCCCCTATCCACTGCTCTGCGTGGGGACATGAGTGTAGACTGAGAGCTTGATA
>CAKNWW010345315.1:0-15397 GCA_932074435.1 Andricus kollari
GTGTTCCTAATTTTCCTTTACATTCGTCTCCTTTTAAAAGTATTCAACTTGTCTTATCTTTTCTGACATTTATATGTCATATTTTCAAATTGGTTTTCTAAAAAATTGTAATTTTAGTTGTATTACTTCCAATTTTCAAGGGCACAATTTGAAATTGTTACATATTATATTTCTTTTATTTTTAATTGCAAATCATGGAATTTCGGATACTTTTTTATTGAAAAATCCTAATAGCTTCAATTTTAAATGTTATGATTTTTTATTCAATTCTCTTTGTAGGATCATGTTGTGAAATACTGGCTTTCCCAAGGTGCTCCACCAAACAAGTTAATACTAGGAACTTCTTTGAACGCAATGATCTCAACTTTGGTTAACCCCAAAAAAATTGGCAGAGGCGCACCAGTTACTCATAATGGAAACAATGATGGCTTAGTATCTTATGGCGCTGTTTGTCAAATGGCAAAAGATCCAAAATGGAAGCATCGCTACGACGAAGAGCAGCAATTGCCATATATCTACAATGGGAATCAAATTGTGGCCTATGATGATAAACGGTGAGCCTTCAAATAAATTATTTTCAATCTTCTATATCAATTAGGATGAAAATAGCTCATTTCTGAATTTATTTTTTAGTTCCATCCAGGCGAAGGCTAAATATGCTGACAAGATGCATCTTGGTGGTGCCATGGTGTTTAATTTGTTGGATGATGATTACGATGGACTTTGCGGAGAAAGGGTGCCACTTCTGAAAATTTTGCACCGAGTCTTTAGAAACAAATGTTAAATTCTTGCATTTAAATTCTAGTTTGGAAAAAATAAAGAATTTGTTTCACCTCTAATAATCCACACTAAAGTTCATTTTTTTAAATTAGCATGTAGTCAATTTTATGTTGATGAAAATTTAGTTCCTACAATAAGCTATAAGCGCTTCTGCTGAATAATAAGCGGCTGCGAAGTAATAGACAATAACGAATTATGAACTGAAAATTATCCTACAATTTTGCTTGTTCATTGACGTTTGCAAAATAAGTTGACTTTGGAGGTTCACAATATTCAAGATTCATTGAGTTTCAAGGGTTAAATTAGCAGTGATTTTTTTTTATAGAAATCCCATTTTTTATTATAGCTTAAAAATTTGTCAGATCACTTTGAATGCCACTTCATACTAAATGATATAATACTTATTAAATATGTTAATCATCTGTCAAATTTATATAATTGAATAATAACAATGTAGATCAAGGATCAATTGAAAAGATTTTAAAACCGCGCATTGACAATTTAATTTTCTTTTCAACATATTCCAAAATATAAAAAATTTCAAACACAGCTTGCAAAAAAATTAAAATATAAATTCCTAAAATTGTGCAATTTAAAAAACTGGAATCATAGCCATCTTGTTTTGTATTATTTAAATAAAATTTAACTTTCAATGCAATATCAACTTGGAGATGACAAATTTCGTATGAGTGAAGCTCATATTCAAAAAAAAAATTATTATCCAGAATATTCAATATTTGTCTCAAATGATTTTTTAAAATGCGATACTCTTCATCAAAACAATAACAGTGTAATTATGACTGATCTCTAGCTTCATTCTGCACAAAAAAAAATATACATAAGATTAATGTATCTGCAAAATATGAATACAGTTTTTTTAGAATATCAATTTAAAAATGTAACCATAAAACATTTGTCATTTGCGTCTAGAGTTATTTCGTAACTACGGGAATATTGACTTCAGATATGAACAATACAGAAGGAATGATATCTTCGTAAATTATGTGGTTTTGTAGATGTAAACGAAGATATAAAAAGGCTTGTAAATCAAACCATAGTATTTTATGTTTCTAAAATTCTTCAGGAAAGTTTCGAGAATAGAAGGTATGTCCAAATTATTCTTAGTTGTACTAAATCAATTTATCAATCAAGTGTAAGATTTTTATATATAATAAAATTGCAAGATATTTCTAACTTAAACTTATTTATTAAGTTCAAAATTTATTTAAAGCTTCCATGATGGAGTTTTTATCCGCTAAAACAAAGTATTTTGTTGTTCTAAATATTTCATTGTGTGCAATATTTTTACAAATTTCCTCATTATCCCTTAATTATTCTTCACTGTTGATTCTGGTCGTCTTAAGTTTGAAATTCATTATGCTATTTGAAAAGCGATCCTGTTTATATAATTTCTTGCTTCAATGAAGCAGAAAAAAAGTTGAAATTCAGAACTCACAATAGTTTAACTAGTGAAATTTATACATTTAAGTTTTAGAAATATAAATACTTCAAGAAATATGTATTATCATGAGAGAATAACATAATTTTTTAACGTCTTTTTCAAACTAGATGAAGCTATGAATTAAAAATTGTTTGAATTAATTTTTCTTTGTAAAAAGATCTTCTTCTCAGAAAAAGATCAATTAAAATAGTTTTTATTTCATAGCTCCATCTAGTCTGAAAAATACGTTAAAAATTTCTATTATTCTCTAATGATAATACATATTCCTTGAAAAATTTTATTTGTACCATCAAGCATAATGATCCGTGTATTTCTGAGAAAAATTTCTTCTCTCTATCTCTCTAGTATCTCGTACGATTCTCAGCAGAGCGAAAGAAGAACTTTTTTCAGAAAAAAATTAATTATTCTAATATAAATACTTGTATAAAAAGTTGATGAAACTGTTACCAACTCAACTGATCGTATGATGTACTTTTAATGGCGTCAGTTTAAAAAAATTCATTTGCAAAAAGTTGTGCTTCAAAAAGAATATTCGTTCATTTTTTCTTACATTATTCTAAATACATAAGAAATCATACATATTCTGCAAAAATTATACGGTACAGAAACAAAAATGTGCAGAAGAGTACAAAAACCAACATCCAATTATAAAACTTTAGTAATTTTGTTATGCATATTGCAATTTGACTTTTTGCAGATGCTTAGGTCCATACTTCTTCTTGGAATATGCACAGCCTTTGCTTTAGGCCTGAAACTGTCAGAACCTGATAAACAGTGTGAGAGTAAGTAATATAACATGTTATAGCAATTACACCTGAAAAAGGAAATTTTTTATTATTTTCACGAGCTTACAGTGTTATGAACAGAACAGGACAAAAATAAGTTTTTGCAATTATTTTTAACTACTTTTTTTAAAGTATGTTTGGTATCTTTCCTTCTGGAGGTATCGTTTTTATTAAGCATACAATTCGTAATGCTTTTATTGTTATTTATTAAATTCTTTCAATGCAGATCGAAGCTAACAATATTATTTTTGTATACAAAATTACATTTTTACATTCTCATTCATGAGAGTGTAATATAATGGTCCAAGTTTTTGAGATCTAGTTTTTAACGGATCTTTACGTTTCGGCACTCACAGAATCCGAAAATCATAAAATATTATCGGTGTCTGTCTGTATGCCTGTATGTATTTCAATATGTCTGTATGTTTTGGAATAATTATTATCATTAGGGCTTTCAGATATTTGATAATTTAAACATTGATTATCATATGTAAAATGTAAAAACGGACAAAGTCATCATTTTTTTGATCATGCATTTAAACTATTGGACATGATTCGACATTGTAACTCTAGGGATTTTCTTGGATGGTAATTATACTTTCAAATCATCTCAAAATGACATGCGCTTACATCCCATTATTGAAAAAAACTTTTTTTCACCACATATTGGGTTTCTATGCAAATTTCTATACACACAGGTAATAAAATAATTATTTCTATACCAAATAAGAATTTAATTATATTTGATAATCCAACATAAAAAATTATTTAAACACCACTCTGACAATAATAGTATTTAGAGTGTCATATGGATGTTAAAATGTATGCTTGGATATTAATTATGAAAAAATCGATATCTATTTTTTTTAAGCTGGTAATTTCTTGAATTTGATATATTTTATTGCAATTATTATTGATACACATTTTATGTTAAAAGTGTAAATTAATTGTTGATAATTGAGAATAATGTCCTGAATTCTTGATTATCAAATAAATGTCACATTGCATCCATAATTTTAAATGCTGTAGTTTTTTTATATGAATGGTTCTGGCCCACTGTGACAGCTGACTGAAAATTGTCAATTTTAGAAATGAAAATAAATATTGCTATTTTTGAAGCTGAACTTTGTATCATTATCTTCCAGAAATCGTTGGTTGTTACTATGGGGGAGGCACGATAGAGGCAACCTATGGGTCTCTTTGCACCTACATGTTTTACATTTACGTTGGAATTAGTAAAGACGCTACTGTTGAAATTATTGATCCACATGGAGATATAGAAAACGCTGGTTTCAAAAGGTTTAACGATCTTCGGAAAAAGTATCCAAAGTTGAAAACCTTAGTTTCCATGGGGGATATGCAAAATGAATTAATGGGTATCACTGACACTGAGTAAGTTTTATTTTCCATAGAGGATTAAAAACAAAATTCTAGATCGTTTAAATTAGGCAAAGCTAATCTACACATCATAAAAAATGAACATATATAACGGCCGATAAGAAAGGTCCATTAGAAAGTACCAAAATATTGGGCCATTTTTCTTACCCAAGTTAAAAAGTAACTAATAGTTTATATATAGGTAGACCAAATGATGCATATAAATTATATATAAGTTTTCCGCCTGGGTGTGTAACGTCATCTATTAATTAACTTTTGTTCAAGTTCACCTTACCGAGTATTCACTGAACCGACTCTGCGCGAAAAACTTGTGAAAAACATTGTCGACTTCGTGAAAAAATACGGATTTAGTGGAATTGATATCGATTTGTCAAATACTCCTCAACGCGGTGGACATTCTTCTGATAAGGGAAATTTAGTTTCGTCCTTGAAGGCACTTAGAGAAAAATTAGATAAAGAAGGACTCATTTTATCTGTAGCAGTTGATCCTAATGAAGTGACTGCTAAAAAGTTTTATGATATTAATGGAATATCCACAAATGTGAACTTCATAAATCTAAAGACTTTCGATTTTCACGGAAACTCTGATGCGGATAGGAAATTTGGTGTTGGTCACATTTCTCCAATGTATCCTTCATCAAAGGAAAATGCGGAGCAACGCAAGAAGAACATTGTAAGTACTTGTATTGACAGCAACGATTTCAAAATAAGACAAGTGGATCGTAAATATAAGATAGATGAGACAAAGTTTATACGAATGATTTTCTTATTAATTATCCTTCCAGGATTATGTTGTGAAATACTGGATTTCGCAATTAGCTCCACCAAATAAGTTAATATTAGGAATTGCTTCTAACGGAAAAACCTATACTTTGGCTAACCCAAAACAAGTTGGTAGAGGCGCACCACTGTCTGTTGTAAGACCACCAAAGAGCGTTCTAGAAATTTCTGCTGAAGAATATTATAACGTATGTCCTTGGGTAAAAAACCCAAAATGGAAGCGTCTCTATGATAAAGAACAGAAAGTACCATATACCTACTATGGCAATCAAATTATTGCTTATGATGATGTTGAGTGAGTCTTGAAATAAAATCGTTATCACATTTATATCTTAATATTGATGAAAATATTTAATTTTAATATCTGTTTTTAGTTCCATAAAAACGAAGGCTGTATATGCTAAGAATATGAAACTTGGTGGTGCCGCGATTTGGACTGTAAGTGTAGATGATCCCAGTGGAGAGTGTGGAGAAAAGTTCCCACTTCTGAAGACATTGAACCAAGTCCTCAGAAATAAATGTTAAATTCTTGTATAAATACCAGTCGGTAAAATAAAGAATTTATTACATCTCTCACAATCCCAATTTTTTTAAATTCCTAATTATAAGCATATTTATATCAGTAATCATTTGATTTTATCTTAGTGAAGATGTGTATCCTAGGATTAGATGTAAGCGCTTCTACAATAAGAAACCGATCAAAACAAATAAGCAATAACGAATTTTTATTTAAAAACGTTGATAATATTTTTTTTTTACATTTATATAAATAATAATAATGGCAAGTAAAATAATTTAAAAAATGTAATTATGTTCTCTTGATTAGCAAATATAAGGATATGAAAATCAGTCTCTAATGGTATTTAAGCATTAGTATTATCCACCCAATTCCATAATTACTGATTGTGTGTTGAACTTAATTTTTGTTTTTTGGCCTTCTTATGATTTGAGAAAACAAATCTTGTTTGCGTGTATCCCACATTTAAAGGAGACACTTCGTTTCGAGAATATTCAATATTTGCCTCAAACGGTTCTTCATGATGCAATATTTTTATAAGGAAAAAAAGCAACGTGATTATGATTCAAATGAAATTTGCGAAATTTTTACATTTTAGAGTAGTATTTGTTTCGGTAATGAGCTGTAATTTTGTCGTTTTGATAAAGCATTTATGCAATAAACTATTATTCTCAAAGCAGTGTCTTCTAATCTTGAAATTTCGGTACAGAATTTTTAGTATGAATAGCAGGATTTGAATCTTTAGAAACAAATGTTAAATTCTTGTATGAATCCCAGTAAGAAAAATAAAGAATTTATTCGATCTCTCATCATGGCATGTTTTTTTAATTTCTAATTACCAGTCGATTTCAATTTAATAAGTAACAAGAAGTAAAACAAATTAATTATGACGAATTGTGATCTGGAAATTATGGAACCAATTTATTTTTAAATCAGGCACAGAGATGCACCTTAGGTTGTCAGAATGATTTGGTATTTGGATACATCATTCTATGGTAAGCTTGAAGGAACATGAATTTTATAATTGGATCATTTTTTTTTATTTTCTGACATATCGTTTAAAGATTATCCGCAAATTTAAAAAAATGAAATTTTGTTTCAAAATGCAGTATTTTCCGAACGAGCGTAGATGTTCGGAATATTCTCAGAAGTGGATTTTCGCAAAAACCCCACCCTAATCTTGTTGTTATGAATATATGGTAATATTCACTACATATTTATCGGAAACGACGGAAGATACAAAGAAATGTTTACTTATAAATTTACACATCTAGAAAAGTTCTACCAAGAATACCTCTTTCTCTTTTGTAGTACCCTGCACCGCTTATGAGGAAACATTGAAAATTATATGAAAAAAATTTTCTCTGCCTTAAAAATGGTTTAACTCACATAAAATTGATGGGCTGCCTTTTTATATCAGCAAAAACTTTTTGCAAATATTGGATAGTGGAAAAAACTGGAGTTTTCCTAGAAATATTTTTCCCTTTTTTCGAAATTTGTTAAAAAAAATTAAAAAGATTTTCCACAAAGCCATAACTTCTTGATTTTGCCTCCTATTTGTTCAAAGTTCCTGCCTATTTAAGGATAGCATCCTATCAGTTTTATGTATCGACGCGATGTATCAAAAAAGTGTTCTGACGAAAATGTAAAAATAAGATTTTCCAGAAATATACCTTTTTACATTTAAACTAATGATGCCACTTAAAATCAAAAGCATTTTTTCGGAAGTACCTGTTCGAAAAAATGATATTTGGGAACAATAAAATTGTAGAAAAATGCATACTCATCCAAAAAGGCAAATTTTCTACGAAACGGTTCAATTTTCAATCCGTAAATATGCATTCAAAAAAATAACAATTTTAACCAAATGGTTGAACTGTTTGATGTAAAAATTAGATTATCAATAAAATTATTAAATTTCCTACCATGTAATGACATGTTTAAGCAACAAAAATATGTACTCTTCAATCAAAAGTATAATGGTAAATGAATTTTCAACTAAAATAAGTAGAGGAGAATTTCATTCACATCCAAATTTCAGTTTAGACTAAGTACGTCAAAAACTGTCAACCTATCCACAAAAAACCAAAATGATGAATCTTCAACTGGAATAGTTCAATTTTCAGTTAAATATTAATTATCATCCAAAGAAAACCAATAGTCTACTCTTAAAATTAATGGTTTTCCTTTCTAAAAGAGTTTTTATAGATTTATCTAGTTCAGACTCCCACTTCTGCGATATTTGCAACTTCATAGAGCAAACAAGAAATTTTGTTGGAACATTTTAAATTTGAAGGTGGAAGATAAATGCCAATTCCCCTATATTGAGCTCTAAATCTATAAGGCTCTGAAAATTATATTTTTACCTTTAAAAAGTGTTTCAAAATCAGTTTTAAAATAGGCCGTAGATACGTGTACCGAAATTTCGGTACATGTGGCCAGCGTTTTTTTGGTACGAATAAGGGAAGCCTCTACATTGATGAGGGAATAAGAGCGAATATTTATTCCCTAAAAATGTTTCGGCAAAAGTAGTGCCCGAACTTTATTAGATTGTCAATAAAGCATACCAGAATACTTAGATAATTCTTCATTATCATTTTTTTAACGTCCTAGTGCCTTTTCGGAAAAATGATATTTAGGAGCAATGAAATTGTGGACAAATGGATACTAACCCTTTATTGGCTAACTTCCGCACTTTGAATAAGAAAAAGTCGAAACAGTTGACAATTTTCTTTGCGCAGTGTTTCTTCCAAATAATTACTGTATTTGCATACATTTAAAACTGTACAGGTTTTAGAATGAAAAAAAAATATCGAGACTTTACAGCAATTGGTTTGTTTATATTCGAACTGGTTATATTTATTATTTTTTTAGTTCAACTTGAAAAACAAAAGACATTTTATGGTTGGTAAGCTTGAAATACTCCAAATGCGCTCTTATGCGCAATTAAGTGAAAGTTTTGCGCCACAATTATAATCGAGTTGCCAAAGACACACATGGGGAAAGTGCTTGCCCTATATTTTTTAGCTTAATGAATTTTTTTTTAATTTATTATAGTGTTTTTGAAGGGATATTAAAACACTAACCTATAGTACACTAAAATGGTAAAAAAATCAGTGAAGCTAAGCAATGGGGCTGTTTTCAGCTTTTCTACTTAACATTTTTACTCAAGTTATTATTTTAACATATATTTATCTTCTTATTTGAACTCAAACCCCATGAAAAGGGAATAACTCTGGAAAATAATAATTATTGGAATGAATAGCTCCACACTAAAACTTTGTCTTTGTTTTATTTCTTTTTGATTATGAGGTGTTTGTCTAACATAAATTTTGTCGATGGATATAGAAGATAGAGATAATCTTGTTAATTTCATACAAAACTGGTGAATAATCTTATGGGCGTGTACAAATGTTATACTAATGTATAGGAATTTAGATAATGTTTTTCTTCATATTATCAGAAAATATCGTGACATAGAAGACTTTTTATTATATCTGAAGATAGCATGATTTTTACCGAATATTACAATGTAGAAATGAAGAGTTGAAGCCTTGTTATAGATGTTGATATATTCGAGATAGATCCATGGGCAGAAATCGCTTGTCATACTATGAACAAAGTTTTAAATCAGCAAATATTTGAGAACGATCTAAAAACGAGTAGGTTATATTCAACGTCACATGAGTGTCTAACTTAGCCAAAAATATTGAAGCATACATACTTATATTTGGACTTTAACTTTAAAATACGAACTTTGTATTTTAAAGGAATTGTTGTGATGATGACGATTCATAACATGTTAACGCAAAAAATATTTGAAAGTCTACTTCTTATTGCAAATAAAATAAACTTTTTTATCTGAGGGGTTAATCACTTCGCTTTTATGTGAACAAAAAATTACAATATTACAGGATTACATAAGATTACGATAGATAGTTTATTGGGATTACATGAAATTTCAAAAGATTACAAGAGTTTACACACAATAATAGAGATTAAAATCGAAAAACGCAACTGAAAAATGAGATATAAAAATCACTAATAATATAAGAAACTTTGCCGTACACTAATTTTTTTCTTAAGTTTGGTTGTCGTGCCAAAAATCAGAATTTGCAAAAAATTATCTACGAATTTCAGGATTGAAATGATATCATCAGTCACGTATTGTGAAAGAAACACCATGATTTCTTATAAAAAAATTTAGGAATTACGAAAAATAACTATTTTAACAAAACTTATGTAATTGAATTTTTTCTTGCCGTCTCTTCTTACTAACAATTTAAAAATGCTTGCATTTCAATAAGTCATGACTTATGTTTTAGTGAAAAACCTTTCATACAACTCGACTGTTTCTAGTTTTGAATATAAGTCAATAACCTTCAACTATAGTTATTTGTTTCAAAAATGTTTTCTTTAAAAAAAATGTTTTAAAATTTTCCGCCATAGAAAAATTTAGATTTACAATTGAGAACAGCAGAGTTGTGAAAAAACATTTCCATCCAAAAATAAGCCCGCATTTATTATAATTCAAGCATTTTTCAAAAATCGGTAAAAAGCGATAATAACAAAAAATTAATTCCTACAGCATCTTTTAATAAATGTTTTCTTGAAGTTTCAAAAATATCTAATGGAAAAAATGTTCTTTATTTAAAATGGCATCATTAGTAATATTATTTTCATTCTTTGAATCATAGACCTTTTTTTCAAAAATCTGTTTTTTGGCACGAAAAAAACCTTAATTTCTACAGTCAATGGAACATACAGTTAAGTTTAACCTTTTTTTTCAGAAAAGTAAAAATTTTTAGTAGCATATTTCGAAATATTCTTTTTTTCTTGCAAAATTTAAATATGATCAAAAACAGAATGTCTTGGAGAACGTTGAAGAAAAGTATACTGAAATTAAAAGTTAAGTGCAAGAACTTTCAGGTAGAAAATATTTGAGGCCCCCAGTGTCCGCTGTATAATAATTTTCGTCGCGTCCAATGTTTTTTAATCAGGAGAATAAGTTACAAGCATATACTCAAACTTCTAATTAGGTTATTCTATTTTTCAAAACTCGTGTTCAGAGAGTTTTGAAAATTCATAGTATATTAATTTATTATATTCATTCATTATAATGGTTGAAAATAGTTGTGATTTGCGTAAAAAATCGATATCTTGAAAAATATTTAAGAATCTTTACTATAAGTTTATCGCCTAAGATATTGGGATATTGCCATAAATTTTGTATAGGAAATAGATATGAAAAAAATCCCGGGAAAATTATAATTCAAAAAATTTGTTGTGTTATCAGAAAGTGTTATCATATCAGAAACATAAAAGTTTTCAATTCCTAGTAAGAATGGATAACGTATTGACAGTTTTCATTAGTTTATAAATTCACTGAATATTCTTTCCTAAAAATAAAAAATGGATCATGTTTTCGGGCAAACTAAACGACATATATTTTCGAAACGATACAGCAAGTTAAATTATTAAATATTCTTAATCAAGTCGAGCTAAGATAGAAAAATCAGTCTCTATTCATAGTTACGAAATGGGAATATTTACCTGATATCGTAATTACTGATTGCGTGTTGTACTTTATTTCTACTTGTTGGACTTTACACGATTTGAGATAACATATCTGGTATGGGTAAGACCGGTATTGAAAAAACAGAATTATGCTCGAGAATATTCAAGATCTGTTTTAAATGATTATTTGTAATGTGATATTCTAAATGAGAAAAAAATATTACTCTGATGAGATTGATGACATAAACAAATTTTGAAGGATTGCTTTCTTCTATAAACGAAAATTATCAGTAAAATAAATGTATCAGCGAAAATAAATAACGTTTGTTTTTAGAATATGAAAGTGAGATGTATATCTATTAAAAATTTGTCATTTACATATAGTTTTATTTCCTAACCACGGCAATATTTACCTAAGGTATGGTTTACCAGCAGTAATGATATTGCCGCAAATCAGGAGATTTTTTAGATCTAAACGAAAGTACAAAAAGGCTTGTCCGTTAAACAAAAGTATTGTATCTTCTCGAAATTCTTCAACAAGGTCTCGAAATATGAAGGTACAAGTACGTCTGATAAGTCCCAGTTGTTCTAATATATAGTTGAAAATTTTGTTGATACTTCCGTACCCGAGTTTCTTCAGTGAAAGCTAAGAATTTGGTAGTGCAGTATAGTTCCTTCGACTGCAATCAGTTTTTAAAATCTAATAATCATGGCTTAATTATTTTACATTTCTGATACTGATCATTTAAATTTTGAGCTTCAGTATGCTGTTTGACTACACTTCCCGTTTATATCATTTGTTGCTTCTAACAGTTTATTATTAAAACTAGTATTATTTAAAATAAATTACGTATTGAACAAATACGAGAATGAGCTTCTTAAATTTGCACTTAACAACAAATACATAAAATAAAGTAAAACAAAATAATGTGCAGAATAATACATAAATATCTAATATTGGATTTCTTTGCAGATGCACAAGTTGATACTTTTTTTTGCAATATGTTCAGCTTATGCTTCAGGCAGAAAGCCGCCAGTACGAGCTAAAGAATGTGAGAGTAAGGGATATATGATTGTATATAAATTACATCTAAGAAATACATTTTTTTTTGTCATTGTGAATTTCAGAAATAACAATAAATATTTATGTTTTTGTAATCTAACTCCTCTATAATTATTTTCAAGAAATCGTTGGTTGTTATGGGGGAGGCTCTTTTGACTATAGCGATGTGTACGCTCTTTGCTCTCACGCTTTTTACGGTATCGTTGTACTTGGTGAAGATGCGTCTATTGTTGTTGCTGATCCATATGAAGACACAGATGGTGGAGGATACATGCAGTTCAATCGTCTTCGGAAAAAAAATCCATATTTGAAAACCTTAGCTCAAATGCAGGATTCATACGACGCATCTCAGAATGTTTCTAATACTAAGTAAGTTTTATATTTCTATCAAGGATTGAGGACAGAAATCTACATAATTAAAAGTTCGGAAATCTCATCCATAAAGTCAGAACAAATAAATTTATGTGGTGTTCCATCAGAAAAGTGTTTGTGAATTTGGGACAAAGATATATCTGGATGCTGCCTGAAGTAGGTCAATTTTATATTGAAAGAAAAAATATAACACGTTCGATAATGACACTTGCCAAAATTAAATTAGTTTTTCTAAAAAAAAGAGATTTTTTAAATTATACTTCGAAAAATTCCTCGCTACTTTAGTTTGAATCTACAGGGTTCATTTTAAGTTTAAGATAACCGGGATTTATCACATACAAATAAATGTTTTTATTAATTCTTACCTTACAGAGTATTGACTGATTCGTGAAAAAATACGGATTCTGTGGTATAGATCTCAATTTGTCAAATTCTCCTCAAGGTCGTTCTTCCGTTAAGAGAAATTTAGTTTTACTCTTGAAGGCACTCAAAGAAAAATTCAAGAAAGAAGATTTAATTTTATCTGTAGCAGTTGATCCTACCGAAGAGACAGCTAAGATATTATACGATATTAAAGAAATATCCACATATGTAAACTTCATAAATTTAATGACTTTTGATTTCCATGGAACCACTGGTGACAAGAAATTTGGGGTTGGTCATTCTTCTCCACTGTATCCTTCATCAAAGGAAAATGCGGAGGAACGCAAGCTGAACATTGTAAGCACACTTTTTCGTGGCTAAAATTAGTTGTTTCCAAATCACTTTATTATGATTTTTCGTTTCAGAAAAATAAGTTCCTAATTTTCCTTTACACGCGTCTACTCTTAAAAAGTATTTGACTTCTCTTATCTTTTCCTTTAATTTATATATAATATTTTCGAATTGGTTCTTGATAGGGCACAATTTGAAAATGTAACATTCTATATATATTTCCTGTTCAATTCGAAATCATGCAATTTCAAATACTTTTTTTTGTAATCAAAAAAGCCTAATAGCTTTAATTTTAAATATCTGTAAGGATTTTTTAATAAATTCTCTTTTTAGGATTATGTTGTGAAATACTGGATTTCTGAAGGTGCTCCACCAAACAAATTAATACTGGGAACTTCTTTTAGTGGAGCCTTCTATACTCTGGCTAACTATAAACAAATTGGTAGAGGCGCACCATTTACTGGAGAAGGAAAGATGGGTGGTATAGTTGAATATTACCAAGCTTGTAGAAAAACAGCCATGCCAGCCTGGAAATATCTCTATGACAAAGAACAGCAAGTGCCATATATATACAGTGGGAATAAAATTGTGACCTATGATGATAAAGGGTGACTCTTCAAATAAATTATTTTCAAGCTTCTATATCAATTAGGATGAAAATAGCTCATTTCCGAATTTATTTTTAGTTCCATCAAGGCGAAGGCTGAATATTTTGACAAGATGCATCTTGGTGGTGCCATGGTGTGGAAATTATCGCAAAATGATTACGATGGAGATTGTGGAGAAAGGTTTCCACTTCTGAAGACTTTGCACCGAGTTTTGAGAAACAAATGTTAAATTCTTGTATTTGAATATTAGTTTTGAAAAAATAAAGAATTCGTTCCTCCTCTAATAATCCACACTGAAGTTCATTTTTCTAAATTAGTATGTGGTCAATTTTAGGTTATTGAAAATGTAGCCAATGACGAATTGTGATCTGAAATTTATTCGACAACTTTTTTTGTTCGTTGAATTTTATTCAAAGATAAGGCCGCCAATATAAACATGATAAGGACTTCTTAAATTACATATTATCTATCAAAAAGAAGTATGTTTACTTTATTTCCAAGTTATCAATTTGAACTTTAGATTAAAATGATTAAATTTTAACACTCATGATGCACAATTTTAAAATATTTTTTTTTAACCACATACAATTGTTTCATGATCCTAATTTAAAAATGATTTAATTTTTATACGAAGTTTGTAAGTATTGTAATTTTTAATGCTGTAAGTTTGAACTAAATATATTTTTAAGTTTTTCGTTAGAAAACATCTAATATTCGACGTTTTTAGAATAATTTGACTTTTAAGATTAGCAATATTTGAAATTCTTCAAGTTTTCGCAATCAGATATCAATTTGACTTTTTTCGAATTAAGGTTTCTTTTTTTCACTAAATGAAAAAAGCTTAGGTGTTTTATTTAAATGCCATCAAGTTGAAAAATCGATTTTTTTCGATAAGTAGGGATTCAGTAGGTTTATAGCGGATACTATTTTCTTTAACGAGCTATAACTTTTTAAATATTATTTCTGAAAATGTTTTTTTCACTACTGTTGCAATATGGTTCTTTATGCTTTTTCTATTAAGCATAAGCACCATTAATAAACTACAGAAGAATGTTTGATAATTGGGAAATGAACAGAAATTGGTTTTTCTTTTTAGAGGCCAACCTGAAATATTTCAGATTCATATTGAGAATTTGGCTCCTCGATATGAGTTTGAAATTTAAATATTAAGAATCTAAGAAAAATTGAACTATTTCAATTATTCAAAATCATAGAATATCAAATTGAAATATTTGATAGTTGCACAATTTTCAGTTTAAAGGATTTGAAGCTCAACAATTTTGAATATGTTTTTAATTAAATTAATATCACAGTTCTTGGTAATTAAACATTTTTACCAGTTTTGAATGAAGTTCGGATTCGTTTAATTTTCAACTTTTTGTAGTAGGAATGTTTTAATTT
>CAKNWW010345317.1:501-10959 GCA_932074435.1 Andricus kollari
ACGGTAACATTTGTAAAAAGAAAAGGACGAGTTCGTTAGCCAGCTATTAAGGATACAAATTCAAAAAGTTAGAACATTTTCAAATTTTTTAGACCATTTTTTTCAAGATTTAAAATTTTTATGTACGGCTGTTCGTAGTACTGAGCAAGTCAGATAATTTATCCTCATGATTTTTATTGATATAAAGAAAATGATCAGATTTATAGCATTTACAAAATTTAAAAAATTAATCGAAAATGAAAATTGTAAGCCTAACAACGAACGATATAAAAAAAAGTTAAGAAAATAAAAGCGTTGCTTTTTGATAAAACTAATTGTTTAAATAAATGATTATTGTTTTTTACTATCTTCTACTATAGTACTGCTACATAGTTGTGGTTTTTTCTGAAATTTTCAATTTTTTGACCACTCTGTTCTAAGTGTAAGGTAATAATCATTAAGTTTAGGAAGTATAATTGTTCAAACAAATTATTATTGTTCATAACTATATTCTTTTAGCGTAATGCTAGATGGTTGCGCCTTTTTCTGAAAACCTCAGTTTTCCTTTGACTTTTTAGTTGTGAGAAAATAATGAATGAACATCAAAAAGAATCATATTTTAAATAGTATTGTATTTTTTTTTCAAAATAAATTATTTTTACTCTCTTGCCATTGTTTTGAAAATAATAATTTAAACAAAAACAAAAATTTGGAATCGCACATTTTTTACTATCAGCCCCCACTCCCTTCTTAACCTACTAAAAATACGTTGTCATCGATGATAAGTAATAATAAGTAGTGACAAGTAATCTCTAGTAAGGAAGGAACTTAAGTCAGATATGAATTTTACAAATATCTGTTTTATTTCGGAAAAAATATATTCACAAAAAAGAAAGAGATTTAAAAAATGGTTCTGCCTACTTTTTATTTATTATTTGTTCATAAATAAAAAGCTAAAGCAAAGTTAAAAATTTTGAAATATCCGCAAATTTCTAGCAATTATCTAAAAGAAGAAAGTTATAAACAATAATGTTTTTTATCATACATTAATTATTGCTTTGCTAAGTGCAAAATGAACAAAGAGTTACAATTTCAGAAAAAAACTGCAACTATCTAGCCTTAATATAGAAGATAGTTATAAACGATAATAATTTTATAAAAAAATTATATTTGCGAAACTGCATCAATTATCACTTCAGTCTAAATACAAAGTGGACGAAAGTTGAAAATTAAAAAACAGCTGCAAGTATCTAGCATTACTAAAAAGAAGATAGTTATAAGCAATTAGAATTTATTTAAAGAATAAGCTTTGTTAAATTTCATTAATTAGTATCTCTCTCTGAGTGAAAAGTGGACCAAATATTGAATATTTCAGAAAAACCGCAACTTTATATCATTCTTCAAAGACTCTATTAATTAAAAATAATACCTTATTGTTTAAACAATTTTGTTTTTTAACTTAAATTAATTATCACCTCACTCTGATTGAAAAGTTGATAATAAGTTAAAAAATTCTGAAAAAAACCCCAACTTTGTAACTCCATTCTATGAGAAAATTGCTAAAAACAATAAGAAATTGTTTAAATAGTTTATATAAACATATAATTATCAGTAGAGAGTAGTTTTTCATGTATTTTACAAAACTTGTATTGAGCCTGATTCTGAATAAAATTTACAAAAACGTATTTTTGCTAATGGGAGATACGTGTTAAACTTCACGGGGCTTGCGAAACCTCTAAATATAACTTGTTTCAACAAAAAAATACTTTTATTTTTTTGTGGATTTGAACACATTTCCAGGCGATATGAGTGAAAATTAAAAAAAATGCATTTGAAGGGGTTACACTCAATATTAATTATAAGTAAATGAATTTTTCAGTTTTTTAATTGATCATTTATAAAAATTGGTGAGAGACTTACCTCAAAAGCACAGAAGGCCAATAAGCAGGAGATCGCACACTTCATGATTAGCAAAGAGGAACCAGAAGTTATCTGAATTTGGGAAGTTGCCTTTTTATACTAAATTCTTATTGTACGTACAATGTTTATTTAATTGTCAAAAGAGCAGGGAAAGAATGTAACCTCCATGAACACAGCACATTTCAAAGATCCGTCTCCAAAATGGAAAAACAAAAATTGTTTACAAACATACTCTATTTCACCTTACATTATTTACTTCAACCAGCATCATAAGTCGTGCGCGTGATGTTTTTTTATTTGAGTCCAAAAATAAATTTTATTACAAAATAAAAATTTCAAATAACTATTTATTTGATCAAAGTTTTTGAACACCTAACTTTCAGCTAAAATTAGATACTAAAAGCAAGGAAATTCCTAATACTTTTTAGGAAATTTAAAAAAGTTTCTTGAAGATTTTAAATTTTGTCGATAGAGAATATAGAAAACTTAAAAAAAAAATTTTACAGGATTTTACTAAATTTTATGAAAAATTCGAGTGAGAATAAAATATATTCCGGACTTTCAGAAGTTTGCGAGAAATTCAAAAATATTTGATAAATTTTCGGAAATCTTTCAAAGATTTAAAATATTTGTACACTTTTCGAAAATTAAAAAATTCTGAAATATCTTTAAGACTGAGTCGAACCATTCCTACAATTTTTAATAATTTTCCAAAATAAAAAAAAATCGCCAACAGAGAGACATTACCTACTTATGAAATTCCCCAATCGAAAAAATTGCTAAATAATAAAATAATAAATAAAGTACAGTACTTCTGTTTGATGAAAATATGTTTTATATATTTATTGTTTTAATTAGTTTTTAATTCTTTACAATTTTGACATTTTCATTTTCTTTCGTGTTATAAACTGCCAGGAACTTCATTATTCCGGAATCCCACAATTTGGGGAATTTGAAATTGTTGGTAATTTTATATTTTCAGGAATTTCCTGTTTATAAATTTTTTTTCGGGAATTTCATTCTGTCAAGAATTTTATGTTTTGGATTCTTCAGTCGTCCCATTTTGAGAAATCTTTCAAAATGTTTTGTAAGCTTTTTAGCTTTTCCTTAACAAATAATTTGTTTAAGTAAATAATTATTTAAAATTTTCCCAGGAATCTTATGAAAATTTTAATTGTAAATTCAATTCTGGGAGTCTTCCAATATTTGAAATTTTTATTCCAAATTCAATCAAAGAGTTTCGAAGTAAGAGCCTCAATCGATAACAAATTTCAATTTGAAGGGATCCAAAATTAAATAA
Organism: Andricus kollari; assembly: GCA_932074435.1. Lineage (NCBI taxonomy): Eukaryota > Metazoa > Arthropoda > Insecta > Hymenoptera > Cynipidae > Andricus > Andricus kollari. Next base: position 3,701 of record CAKNWW010345317.1, read on the forward strand.
TTTGGACGTGAAAGGTTTCGCAATTACAGAAATATGAATGAAACGCATTTCGATTAAATAATTTCTCATTGAAAGTTTTTGAAATGGAACAATTTTGAATTGAAATTCTTAAAGATTTCAAAATTGAATCATTTAAGTGGTTGAAAGAAGAACAATATATTAGACTTATTGAATCTTTGGTGCTAGAATCAGTTTTTTATCAAATTGAAATTGTTGACAATGAAAATTAGTTGGGAAAGAATAATCAAATTATCATGAGTTAAAACCTTGGAAAAAGTAATGTTATAGATAGATAAAAATCTGTTGAGCAACCACCAAAATTTTTTATGCGACGGTTTATCCACCCAGAGAAAAGCTATGTTTAAATTTAAGAAATTGTTTCTTCAACTTCCTTTTTTAACTAAAAGTGAAAACAATTTTAAATGAACTAAATTTTTTCTAATAATGACGTTTTTCTTCTTCTTTGCATTAGAAAAATAATTTTTTTGATAATATTGTTGTGGCTTAAAAAAATACATTTTTTGTTTGAAATAAAGCGCTGGCTAAATTTTAAGAAACAATTTACTGATTTTATTATTTTAAACCAAAAAAAATATTTCTTTAAATCATGTGAAAATTTTTTAATTTTAAAAATCTAAATTAGCGAAACCTGAATAATTACTGGAAAAATTCTACTAATTGGATTAGAGAAAACTAAGCTAAGAAATATTAGTAAAAAATGACAAATTCGATTTGTCGAAATGTTTTTATTCTAAAATTCGATTCTGGAAAAGTACTACAAACTAATTTCTGGGTGAAAATATATTAATTTATTCAGGGCTTGATTAGAATAAGGTTATCAAAGTGAAAAACGTGGCGAACAGCGAAGTGTAATAAAAGAACGTGATTGTGTCAAATTTTCAGCTTGATTGAAACAAGCAGAAAACAGTATTGTGAAAGTCATTAGACTAAGTTATATGATCCCGGATCGTACTACGTAACCCCCACCATAACAGCATATTTAGAAGTTCCGTCTTCAAAATGGAACGATACAAATTATTTAAATACTCTGTTTCACCTTACATTATTTGCTTTAACTAGCATCATCAATCGCACACGTGATGTTTTTCGATTTATGTGGAAAAATAAGTTTCATTACAAAATAAAAATTTGGAATAACTATTTACTTTTTAAAAGTTTTTAAATATCTAACTTCAAAATAAAATTATAGTCTGATATCTGAGAGCAAGGAAATAAGTACTATAAGTTTTTCGAAAAAAATCTAGAAAATTGTGAACAAAAATTTTATTTTACAGGATTTTACCAAAGTTTATGAAGAATTAAAGTCAGTATAAAAGATATTTAGGACTTTCAGATGTTTGCAAGAAATTTTAAAAGATTTGATACATTCTTGGAAATCATTTAGGGTTCTAAAATATTTGTGTTCCTTTTAAAAATACCTAAATATATTTCAAACTAACTTGAAATATTCCTACGATTTTGAATAATCTTTGAACATTTTTTTTTGACATTTTAAAATATCCGAAACTGTGAAATTGCCAACACAGAGACATTCACTACTTGTGAAATTCCCTAATCTACACAATTACAAAATTGTTAAATAATATAATAGTAAATGAAATAAACTAAATTTATTTAATTAACGTAATCTTTATTTATTTATTATTTTTAAAATTTTGTAATCTTTTAGATAAGGGAATGATCAAATTCGGTCATTTTATAAATTGTCAGGAACTTTATTATGCACTAAGTGTATAATTTAGAAAATTTTCTTCAATTGTCACATTTTTACATATCTTTCGATATGTTTTGAAATGTTTTTAACTTTTCTTTACAAAATAATTTTTTTAGATAAAAAATCATTTAAAATTTCACCGGGAATCCTAAGAAAATTTGTTTATTATTTTTAAACTTTCAAAATCCTTAAAATGCTTCAAAATTTTATTTCGAAATGTTCAAAAATCTTTATATTCTTTTTATTTTTTGGAAAGCAATTGAAATTCAAATTTTTTTTGAAATTAATAATCAATTTCTAAATATCTTTTTTAATTAACGGGATAACTAAATAATAGTTCTAAGTGCCCTGAAGTTGTCTATTTACGGAAAACATTGATTTCTGCTAAATTTAAATTCTGCAAATCGATCCTTGATCGAGATTTATTGACATTTGCAAACAAATATTCAGTCAGAGGAATAAATAATTTCATGATGTGCTGAGTAGTTGATATCATACGACAGATAATTGATCTCGATATTTGAATCATGTTTATCATAAATCACAAAATTTCCGATTTCGAATCAACTAATGTAAGAATTAAAATATTTGATAATTGGCGATTAAAAAACGAAAATAATAATTTATATTTTATTACTAATCAGAAGCAACATATAATTTATATAAGTCTTATTTTACCATCGCTTCAAATCTAAGAACTTGACTGAATACTAGAATCTTTTGCGCGCTATGGGCGCTCTAATTACCTTTTTTTTCTGAAAAAATCGAATAATTTTTTAGGAAAATGACAGGATACATTTTTTATAGATATCACAGAAATTCTTGCATGATTTGAAAATGTTGTATATGATGTACAGAAGTTTCCCTAATTACAGCAAGAAAATCCTAACAAATTCAATCTATTGACGCTACTTTTTCAATTCACATATAAATAATTGAAATTGCCAGTATATTTTTGTCATAACAATAATCTGAATTAAATCCGACTATTTGAATTTGACTCTAATTTTCTATGAACAGGAGTGCCGAACAGTCAATTTAGTCACATTTAGTCATTTTTTACTCGAATCACTTTTAAGTCATTTTTTTAAATGAAAAGATCACTTTAGTCTCTTTTCTTTCAATAAATTAAATTAATGAACCTTCAAGTCGATACCTATTTCGGAATTTGTTTGAATTATTTGGAATTCCCTTGAAATCGACTGAATTCAATAGACCTTTCTTGCATTTGTATTTTTTTTTTTAATTCACTTTGAAGACTTTTAAATTCACCTTGAATTCTTATGGTTTTTATCAGATACTTATTCACTAATTCTATATTCACGCTTTTCACTTTTTTGTATATTAAATATTTTGGTCCAGTCACTTGAATTATTTTAAATTCATATCGAATTTATTTGAATTTGTCCTGAATTCTGTTAACTCCAATTTTACTGAAATAAGTAGAATTTTGTGGATATTTTCATCTAATTTAAATTCTTTTGAAATTTAACTTGAACTGTTTTGGCTTCATAGAAATTTATCCTGAATTCGTAAAAATTTACCTGAAATTTTTACAAGTTTCGTTGGATTCTTTTGTATTGTTTGCATTTTTAGTCATTTATTGTGTTAGAAATTAGCCAGTTTTGGTGACTTTTACGGTTAACAAAAATGTAAAATTTATTTGCATGAAGGTAGTAAGGAAAATTCAAGATTTTTAATGTAAAATGTCATTTAATCAGGCCAGACGTATATCAAATTATTTTAATAAATTCATATTCGACTTGAGCATGAGTAACTTTATTGTTAAATAATAATGAAAATCTTATTTTTACATTAAATGAAAAAGAACCATTTTCCTATGTATTTATACATTCTTTAGATAAAAATAATTATTTATGAAAACCAAAACTAACCACGAACGGTTAAGTTTGCCTTGTTCTACTGAAAATTACAGCTTTTTATGTCTTGAACACTTTAATCAGTAAATTTGCAATTAATGCCATTTTAAAAATTATTATTAAACAAATTTAAATTTAAATTAAAAAATTCTGAGTTCTTGAATAACCAAAGTCAACTTCAGCTTAGTCGCACTAAATTTTAAAACTTCAGAATAGCAATTGTTCAGCAATTTTTAAAATTGTTATTGTAGGATACTCAAAAAACCCTGTGACCAATGCAAAATTTGCATGATGATTAGAATAAGAATTAATTTAAATAACCTTCATATCTCACATTTTTCATACTTTAATCAGTAAATTCATAATTAGTAACATTTATTATAAAGAAAATTCAATTAATCAAATACTTCAAAATTTAATTTTACTGCTGCCAAGCAATCCATCTTCAACCTAACTGTAACTTAATGCCATCATCAAAATAGTAACTTTTAAGCAATTTTCCAAGTTCTTCCATTTAAAGCTTATAAAATCCCGGGACCAACACAAAATTTACATGGTAATTTGATGAAGGACTGATTTAAATATTCTGTAAAACTCAGATTTTTCTATTTTTCTTCCCAAGAGATCTTGAAATCTATGGAAAACCTCTATACTGTAGATGTTTTCCATAGATTTCAAGATCTCTTACAAAGAACAATTTTTGATTGACATTTGACAATAATGTTACTTTTGTTCATCAGAATTTCGCAACATTCCTTATGTTGAGTTTTTCAAAATACCCAATTAGCATTGCGGAAAAGCGATAACAATACTTTAGAGATTTTTGTAGCACACCTATTTTTTAGAAAAGGATTCAATTGCTAGGGATGACGCTTCTATGTGAAAATTAAATAATTCTGTATGATTTTCAACTTGAACGAAATTAAAATTTCAACTGTCCGCATTTGCAAATTTTATAAGACATTAGAATTTAAAGTAAAGTGTAAAAATGTAGGATAGGATACTGAGATTGTTAATTCAGCCATTAGAAATAATCCTGTTTCTAAATTACTTCAATAGAAAGAAAGAAAATTTCATTTTGTAATTCCAATAACTGGAAAAGACTTTTTTGAAGCAGAAGAAAATCAAAAATATTCGGATTTTTTTTTAGATTTAAGTGGTCAACCTGAAATATATACTTATATGTACTTAACTAAAAAAAACTTCTCGTGGGATACGCTATGGTCGCTATTTTCAAATAAGTAAAATATTTTTTTGTGGTAACTCAAATTTTGATTTGGCTCGATCACGACCTAAAATGTGTGTCAAAACTTGATACTCAAATTATTTTTTTTAAATGTTCAGTACGAAGAAAATATAAAAACATCTAATTTGTTATGCTGAAAACTGGTACGTGATAAATAGGAGACAACTGGAATCTTTCATACACGGAATTATCCTTGACAGATTTTTTTTCAGAATACCTGATTTTCCCCTACCAATAAAGTACTAGATTTTTAGAATTTCAGATTTATAGAATATAGTTTAAACAATATATTTGAAAATATACTTTCCATTCTACAAAAAATATTATTGAAGGTTTTAAAATATTCATCAAGCTTAAGAAATGCGCGAAAAATTCAATTTAAAGTCTGACCATAGCCGGAATTGAACCACTGACATCAACGGGCGATAGTGATCACATGGCGTTATGATCAGACGGCACACAGTGGGACGGATGCGCGAATTTAAACGGATTTTGAATTTTTTTGAAGAATAATCAGCATAAAATTTCTAACTATTACAAAAGTCTGAAAGCCGGTCTTTAAAATTTCTTTCTTGTATATTAAAATAAAAACAAAAGTATTGAGAAAATTACTATTTCGGCATTATTTTACACACGGAATATAGAAAATAATTTATTTATTGCCTCATTAAATTTCGCAATCAAATGTAATAGAGAATACTCGACTATAGCGTTTTTTGTTAGAAACGCATTTTTGAACTTAAATACTAAGTATTATTAAATTAACAATATCGTGGCAGAGATAACGTTGTATCAACAAACACCTGTTACAGTTAAATGTTCTATCAAACTCTGAGCCTAGGCTGATCTATTTTTTGATAAACGTGATTAGCACTTAACTTCGTCATTATGATTATTCGCAAATAAAAATTGTTTCCTCATAGAGAAAACATTAATGATTTTTGTAAACGTTTTAAATTAATAATGCAAATATTTTCAAGTATTAGGGGGTGTCTGCCGTATAAATACAATAATATAAATAGAACAATCAATTCATCAAAGAGTCTTTTCTATTCTTGCATCAACTTCGAATATGTTTTGTTTTTATATTGTTGAATTATGTAAACGACAAAATTTTTACGATAGAAAACAAGTGTTTTAATAATTTATAATGACTATAAATTCCCTAATTTTAAATAAAATCTATTAATATTATAGGTGAATCAATTCTTATCGAGCCAAGGGATCTTTTATTTTGTTACATCAACTTTGAATTAGGTTACGATTACAAAACTTCCTCTATGAAGAAGCAAAAAGAAAAAATTAAGATTCATAGCTGAAATTTGACAGAACTTTTCAAGTCCGTCAATTAAATACCACTAAAAGGCTTGTCGTAAATGTGAATCATGAAAATAAAATGCGGTGCGGTACAACAGAAACTAAAAATTCTGGTTGAAAAATAGGGCAAGAAATAAAAGCACAAATTGTTCTTTTTTCGACCTAGGATGACAAATATTTAGAGTAGTGCAATGAGATCATTTTAAATTAAGATATGTACATGATCGCTATTACAAAAAACATTTATATGTTTAAACTTTAAAGGAATGGTGAAATATTAAAAGACAATAATTAATAATAGTTATTAAAAAAAAATTTGTGCGTTTGAAGTTTTTTTTTCAAATATATAGCAATGGATTGGACACCATATATGTTATTTAAAATTATTTAATTGGAATTCTAAAAGATAACAATTTTTTAATTTGAAATTTAAAAAACTGAACCGCAAATTAAAACACACAAAGTGAAATTCTTTTCAATCTGAAACTTTAAAAATTAAAGCTTAAAAAATGTTTAATTCAAACGCTAAATAGTTTTCGCGTATAAAATGAAACCTTTTAAAACTTTTCAATTCAACATTTTTAAATTAAAAGTCGTTAAACTGTAGAATTTTAACTTTTATACATTGTGCAGTTAAAATATGTAAAAAAAAATATAAATCCACGCTATTATTTTCAATGCTATGACTCACAGAATTAATGAAAAATTTGTTTTAAATAAGTCATTAAAAAATTTTCCAGAAATCTAATAATAATTTTAGTATCTTGGAACTCGAATTTTTCCCACAGTTTTTTGAAAGTCGTGCAAAAGTAAAAAAACAACCTCAAAATCATTGAGATTCTTTTTTGCAAATTTTGGAAATCTTTTTAAATATTCTATTAAAATTAATTTTTCACACAAAAAATTATTGTTAGTTTTTCTAGGAATTTTTATACAAATTTTTTATTAATTTTAAACCTTCAAAATGCTTAAAAAGCTGATAAATTTTTGCTTCGAATCCTTCAAAAATCTACACTGTTTTTTAAATGGTTTGGAATCTTTTCACATTTTAAATTATTTTGAAATCTTTTCAAAACTTCTA
>CAKNWW010345329.1:7840-24777 GCA_932074435.1 Andricus kollari
AAAAATTAATTTTTACTAAAAAAACGATCTTTTAACCAAATAGTTGAATATTTGACTAAAATTGATCGATTTTCAACAAAAAGTGAAATAGATCAATTTTTAGTTAAAAAAATTTAATTTCACAAAAAAAAGAAGAATTTTGAACCATATATTTAAATCTGAAACCAATAAAATTAATTTTTAACAAAGAATGTAACTTTCAACCAAGTAGTTGAATTTTCAACGAAAAAAGATAAATTTTCAATGAAATGTTTCATAGTTGAATTTTCAACTAAAGACGAAGAATTTTCAGCATATATCAAATTAGTTAAATTTTTAGTTAGGAAAATTAATTTTTAACTAAACAATACGAATTTCTAACAAAATAGTTCAATTTTGAACCAATTAGTACAGTTTTTATCTAAAAGAGATGAACTATGAACCAGAAAGATAAAAGTAGAATTTAATTTAAAAAGAATGAGCTTCCAACAAAAAATATTTGGATTTTCTTATTGGGTTCTAAGAACTCAGTTCGAATTCAAGTGAAAATTTGAGAAAAATTGAAAGTTTCGTGAAAACAGGGATATATGACGTAGTTTTTAAACGGCCCCTTTAGAGTTGTAATATACAATAAAATTGGTAATTATTATCAAAATTAAGTTTTGTCACGTTTATAAGAAAGCTCGAAGCAAGACTACTACTAATAATAGCAACCTGTGCCTTGATGAAAGTATTGGAAATACTGAATAATATTAGGTGCGTCTACTCCTCCTGATATTCCGAACGACTAGCAATTTTTTGATTTTGCCTGGATGTCCCGAAAAATGCGTTTTATTATTATAATTGCTTCAAATCTGATCCTCTAATAATAAAAATAAGCGTTGTGTCCATCTATTTTCTCGCGCACGTTAACAAGAATTAAAAAATGAAGCTTTTGTATTCATAATGATAAAAAATAGAGTTATACATTTATTTAAAGACATTAAATCAAAGTTTTAAATAATTCGCATAGTTAGTTTTATTATTAAGGGGATGACGTAGGTGCTCGGTAATTTTGCCATAACTCGTGGATCATAGTGCGGAAGGAACATGCCGTGCTTTACACATCCTTGTTTAAGGGATGAAGGAATAATGGCTGTACCTTTCGCATGGGGAGTAAATGCCTGTGAGATAACGGATAGGTTAATACGCGACGGCCAGAACCAGCGTGATTTAAGACCCTCGGTATTTCTTTCATAGCTGCTTACTATTCTTAACACCAACCTTTTCCCTGAGGATTCAAGTAACAAAAAAAGAAGGTCGCGTCATAACTCCTTACGAAATTAACTCACTTAATACTGCTCGAAGAAACACTCTTTTATCACAAAAATGTCATCCTGCTACTTATAAACCTCAGTCACAGAAGAATTGTCATTCTTATATTTACTTTATGAATTGTACAATTTCTTATTAAATTTCTTCTAAGGTAAATTTGATTTTAGACTAATCATCAAAATCATTAATTCACTTTAGCCACATCAAAGCTCCTATGTTTCAGCTCAGTCCTCGCTGGCTTTTGTCTCTTGATTTTTTTTTCTGCCACCCAGTTTGACAGATTATTAGTATGTACGTCAGTCTAACATCTTATACAATTCTTTTTCCACTTAAAGTTATTCTGATTAAATAGAAATTCTTAAGTTTGAATTTGAATGTCAAATTCACGTTTTTCAAAATGATATGCAGTGTTGGGGAAGTTCCTTTAAAAATGAGCTAATTGCAGCTACAGTTACTTCGTGAAAATAGAAACTATTTACATTTACAGTCACTGATTCAAGTAATTAAAGGAGATGGCCGGGACCCTATGAACCAATATTCAATGAAAATATGGTCATTCGAATGGTTATTGAATAAAACTTATACTGGTATGATTGATTTTCTCATATCATCAACGGTTCTGTTTCAAATAAAAATTTTCCAAAAACTGAGTTTTGAAAAAATCAAACAAGGGTGTTCTTTTAAAAAGATCAAACTACATCAAAAATAAGCATGTTATCGATGCAAAAATATATTTATTATTTCAATGTAGAAGAATATAATGTACAAGGAACTTATTGGCAACAGTAGCAAACCCACATAGCCGATAATGCTCCGGCGCAACCACTGTGGGTCCATTCGTTGAAGGTTGAACTTGAATTAATTAATTAATTAAGCAATCTACCCAAGATTTCACCTCAGGCAAAGTATAGAATCCATTCCAATGCCAATTCCTGACAGCGTTCTACAGTTTCTCGGCTTCATCGATCAATTCTCCATCAGTCTCCACTATCTCCATATTCAAGTCATCAGATTCTAGAGTACGCCCTATACGAACCACTCTTCTTGGTGTGCCATATTCGAGCAACTACTTACAAAATGTTTATGTCTAGAAAATATAACCTCTAAAGAGAAGCGCCTTCATATCTCCCATGAAATGCTATTCTACTAACCATACTGTGCTACTGCATGCAACGTTTATTGATAAAACTCCCCTCACAAGATAATAAATGGACATTTAAGACTTACCTGAAATGAACTCGAGGATAACCGTTTGTATATTTTTTACTCTTACGCTTTCTTGAACGCACATAGAACAATGAAGCTGAAACTATTTTTCACTGCAATAAAAAGCATTCCACTCCCACTATTACTGGCAGAGTACACGTTTTACCTTGCCAGAAATCCAGGCGTGTTATATTTAAGCCCTATGCCATATTCGAGCAATCTCCTCTCCATATGCCAAAAATTATATGATCTTCCAAAAAATAAATCCACACTGTCATTTTTACTGTTCTGAATTGAACAATTTGCAATTGAAAATCTATAAAATTGAATACATTTAATTAATAATCATGCCGAATTTAAGGAAGATGAGATACGTTTTAAAATTAATGTAAAATGGTATGAAAGGCGATGTAGCTATTTAACTATTTATGTTAAATTATAATTATTATTTATATTTAAAGTACTTTAAATTCAAGCATGTATTTTAATTTTAGTTTAGGCAATACAAATAATTAAAATGTCCAAAGTGCGCTATTTTTGCTACTACTCAATATTTGACATTCGTCAAGCAGAATCTTGTAAATGGTTTCTATAAAGGTGAGGATAATTGTCGTTACAGGAAAAGAGAAAATCAAAGATGATAAAATATACAATTTTTAGGTGTGTGAATTTACCAAGAAAGCTTAAAAGTGGGGTAAATCATCGCAAGAAAGAATAATCATAGTGGTCCACTGAAGTGATTAATTGTATGGTATCTGTGGACAATAGGGGCTGTGAGAAACAAAGAAAGGGTCGCTTCCGAGGTCGACAAGAGCACAGTATCTCGCCTCTGAACATATAATGAAGTCTTTTTACACTAAATAGCTGCTGCACTTACTTCGTAACTAACTCTAGTAAATTAAATGTTACCATAACTACAGAAAGTAACTAGACCGCTCGCATAGTTGCTATCCGGAAGAGCTATATATATATATATGAAGCCTGTTGCTGATAATGTGTTGCTTCATTTCATCAGATTTTTCATGCAGCTAATTACTTTACTTTAGAAACCATTTTACCTCTAATGTATTATTAATAATTTCAAGAAAATCTCATGAATAATATTGAACCAGTAATCTTAACTTTCTTTTTCAGTGTTCCAAATTTAAATTTTGTAATTTGAAATATAATTTTGGATTAAAAATCTCTCCTTATTATAGATGGAAATATGGGATCAGAACTGTGCTCACTTCCTTCTTAAAGGTCAATAGGGAAGGGTAAGGCTAAAACGATTATTCCAATTTGCATTTTAGCAAATTACTGGTACGTGTACGTAAGAAACTGCATAGAGTTAATTTGAAATGGATATCGTGCCAATTTACATCAAAATCGATGAGCGTTCCGTCAGCTCAGAAAAGATGAAATTTAAGGTGAATTTAGGAGTCTCGTCAAATTTAGGGTCTATTTTCAATGCTTTTCGTGTCAGCCTTGTATTAAAAAAGTATTATATTACCTACTATTATACCTACTATTTTCAACTAACCTTGCACTTCATGAAATTTTATAATCTATACCTTTCCTGGAATACTAATCCATACTTATGTAATTAGATTTCTGCTTCACAGTGCTATAATTCTAAAATTGTATAATTTAATCATAAAAGAGTACTACAATCTTGAATTAAAAGCTTTTACTCCAGTAACCTCTAATCTACTTAACAATTTCAAATAATAGGTTCTCGAAAGCTTGAGAAAGGCATTAAAATTTTTAATAAGTTCATCTCTTCACATTTAATTGTATTATATTTTGTTTCAAATTCTAATAAAATAACAGGAATGAATTTGAAAAAAAAATATAAATATTTTTTGATGAACTTGAATTGTTGATCCTTAGATTTTGAAAAAGCATTATTGAAAAATGTCGTTTTTGAAGATAAAATTTTCCGCATTTAAAGTTTACTTGCTATGTGGTGACAGTTTTTCCTACGACAGAATAAAGGACGTCGTCTGCTACGTCGTTTACAGCAGTACGAAAACCATCAAGGTTTAAATAAATACGGGCTAAAAATCAGGGAGTGTTCCATATTTTCTATATTATCTCAGTTAAATATCTCCGAGATCTGAAATTGTTTGAGAATTTAAAACGTTAAGACGTTTAATTATTTACAATGTATACTCTGAAGGCCAAGTTTTAAAAAATCGAGTCAAATCACTAGCAATATTTTCGGAAAATAAAAGCATTATAGGCGACAAGGAAAAGTGATTATAATAAAGAAGCAGATATCATCACAATCTCAGTATCCTGGTCGTGAATGAAGATTTTGTTAATCCTTCTGACAAAGATACTTTCTTCCCTATTCGTTAAGTCTTTAATTTTTGTTATCTAAACCTTCTTTTTAGCGGATGAAATTTACAAAATCAGCATTTTAAAATTGTAGTGTCTACATCCTGACACAAGCCACGTCCCCTTCCTCTTTCCAGCTCCTCCTTTCCCTTGTCAGGTCCGTACATTTAGACTCGACCTTGTGATAAACTTTGATAAATGTACGGACTATTCAGATGTTTATACTCGGCTTTTCAAAATACTCTTAAGAAAAATATAATAAAGAATTGCTATTTTATTTTATAAATTTAGATTCTCTTTTGCATTATTCTCATAGTATTAAGCGCAAATGGTAATCTTCGATGCCGTGAATTACCGGCCACGTCCTATGTATTTTTTACCGCCTTCTTATTTCCGAAATAAATGCCTATTATTTTCGAACTGATATTGCGTTGAAATTTTTGAAAATGAAAAACAATATATCATCCTGCTGCTGTTCTCTATGGACCATTGCAGTTTTTGTTTTAAAGGAAAAGTTGTTTTTTAGAAAATTTTCATATGATTCTCATTTGAGACAGATGGTTCTTTTGTCGTTTAAAAATACAAACTCTGATGTGGATTGTGAACAAATATATTTTCTTTAAATTTCTTAAATTTCATTGCGACATCTTATTTAGAATAAAAATAAGAAGGTGAAAAAAATACATTAATTGCTCGGTAAGTGGTGAAGTCATAGAATACCATTTCCCTTCAGGATGGTGAAATAATATCCCACGTTCATTATAATGATGTATATTCTGCATTTCACATACTGTTGTTTGAAAACTTGTATTTGGAATTTCAGAGTCCTGTGTGGTTTTAGTATAAACGGTGAAAGTCGCTTCTATCTCTTCGTTCCTTCAGAAACTATCGTATGGCAAAAACCCCTGCAGCTATTTATAATTTACTCGGGACAAAATTAAATTTAAAGTAGAATTATAATTATATTAAAGTAAAACAATATTAAATGAGGTCAGTATATTTCTTAACATCAAATTGTTTATAACAGTCCATTGTCTCTAAATATAGTTATTTATTCTACAAGCTCTAATTTATTTATTGAATGATTTAATTATGTATGTGTATATTCGATTAATAGTTTATCTCTGAATAAGAAACGACTGTTTGTATTTCTAATGAATAATTTTCTATATCACTAAAATTTATTCTAGTGGATAATTGATCAGAAATCTCAAATTTATTATTTTGTCCTGAATTATAATTACAATTACTTATTGAGATTAAGTGTGCATGAATGAACATAGAAAATTGAATCGCGATCTTGAGTTTACTTTTTTTTTTAAATGATGATAATAAATGATTTATTACGTTATTCAGATAAATTTGTTTTATACTGTACATTTTTAATTTAAATTCCATTTTATTTTCACGAAGATCTATACGATACGAAAAAAATGTTCTCCTTTAATTTAAATGTATATAATATGAAAAATGGGTTATAGATACTTATTATTGTATTCATTGAAAATATATTAACTTATTTGTCTGCATTAAGTGCATATGATACTAACCATATGAATTACATCATTCTCCCAGGATTTTGTCCATAATGATAAATATTTATCGCTGAAACTTTGAGGAACAGTTTTAATAATACGAAAAGGGTTATATGTGCACTCTTCTTTATTCAAAAAGGGGTTACTCCTTTTTTACCTACCGAATATTTTTACAAAAAAAAAGAGAGTTTTTGTGGCCTCTTACATGTTTTTTACCATTCCTCAAATCTTCAAGACAAAATATTTATCATTGTGGATGAAAAATTGGAGAAAATCATATGGCTCAAGGGGTGAATAGCACATGGCCTTACTCTTTTTTCTGAGGTGAAAGTCGACAATACTTTATAGAAAATCGTAAATTTAAACTTAAGGTAACCGTGCGGTAAAAGTCGATAATACTTTACAGAAAATCGTAAATTTTATCTTGAAGTATTCTGCAGTGTTCGGACTGTGATGCGAAATCGTAAAGCAAACATTGGAATTGTGTATTCTTTGTAGAATGTAGAGACATTAAACCTGGGCATGTAAAACGTCATGGTACTTTTAACCACGTAAGTTCAAGGGTTATTTATATACAACTCAAAATTTTAATTCTCATCATTCCAATTTCCTTTAAGAGAGAAATCGCTTAATGGAGAGATAAACTAATTTTAAATTCGTTTTGAATAATATTCGAAACATTTGATTTGAAATCCTTTTCGACAAAGAAGTTTTAAATTGAAAAGACTTTACAAAATCTTTAAATGTAAAAAGGATGGAATTCAAATATTTATGAAATGTAAATCTTTGAAAACGTAGATGATTTAAAATGAAGACCGATAAATATTTAATTCGTTTCTAACTAAAACTTTATGTCAATTACACACCTGAAAATTAAAAAAAGAAACATGTTTTAATTTAAATGAAAACATTTCTTTTTTTAAATTCGCTTAATTGGAAACAAATATTCACTTCCTGACAATTAAGATAGTAAAAGTTCGTTGCTTTCAAATCAAAATCATTCATAAATTAGAAATGGGGCCATTCACAAAATACGTGGTACATTTTTCACGAACTTTTAACACCCCCTCCCCTGCGTGATGTTTCTTCCATTGTTTTTGACATGGTTAATGATACTTTGATAGACCCACACCCTCCCCTGAACGTATCACGTATTTTGTGAATGACCCCAATTGTACGATAGGAATATCATATGATCAATTTGGGTGAACATAAGTGGAAAAGGTATCGATATGGTCAGACCAGCATTAATTCTATGAATATATAACAATATAATAAATACATTATTATATATAGTATATAATAGTATAGAACACTATTATGATATTATTATTAATATATAAATTTATATATATATATATATATATATATATATATATATATATATGATTTATATCATATTATATTACTTCAGTATAATATTTTATACACATATAACTATTTTTAAAATGACTGAATCTGCTGCTTCTTCTCCAAAACAAAGTTTCGTTATTTATTCTGAGATGAAAAATGTTTATAAATTTCTACTGATCACTTGTTTAATTTCAAGAATTGTCAACAAGCCTAACTGAAATATTTTAATGAGATCAGTTTTTATTAAAGCAGTTTTAGAATAATATGTTAATACGGTAGAAACGAAGGATAACTTTAGTTTAATCCAGTTATTTGCTTTAAACATTAAACTTTTATAAAGGTCATTTGATTGCTTTAAAAAAAGTGTCCTTTGTTTTTACTGTTGTATCTGTTTGAAATAAAATAAATTAATCAAAGGAAGCAAGTTTTGTTCTCTAAAATTCAACTTAAATTCAGAAATTCTTACCTAAAGTCACAAAATGAAAAAAATTAACTTGTTGATCAGCAATATAAAAGCGGGAGTCATATCAAAATAATAAAATATTATACGATACAATTTTGTAATACATAATCTTCAATACTGAAACAATTGATAAATAAAAAATAATTTAAATAAAAATCTAAATTCCTGAACCATGCACTTCATTCTTCCATAGAAATGTTTCTCAAGTGGTTTCCCTAATTCTTAAAACCCACGTGGAAGCAAAACAGATTTTCAGATCGAGGAATCCCGGCATAAAATTTCAGTTCTAAATAATGAACAAAAACTGCTAGTAATTAATTCACCACCAACCTTGGGGGTTTTAGCATCAATCACGTGATTCCTTGATTTCGAAACACGAATGAATCGTCTCTCTTCAATGGATTCTTGTAATTTCTTTCAAGTGCCAGTCCTACCGTAACCTGGAAGTCACGTGACTGGCTGCGAATCGGGAAAGCGTTCGCAACAGGTTTCCGAATGATGATATGAAAATCGAATAGTGGGGTGTTTTTTTGTATAATGTATTTTTGGGAAAAAAGTCAAGTTCGTACCGGCACAAGAGCCGGTAGCCACGCTTCGGGGACCCACGCACGAGGTTGGAAGTCACGGTCGTCCGGCCACGGACGAATCAAAATCGCGGAAGGTGTGCGTGTACACGAGTGGGGACGACACGACACGAGCGACCGATCCTTCTGACGAAAAACAAAAACGGCGCGCATTTCACGGGGTATCGCGGAGAACTGAGCCACGGGATGGCAATTTCAGGTGCGCACGCGCACCTCTTAGAGAAGGAGCGAGCCCTCAAACATAGGGGTGTGTATGACGTCCTGCACTTCGGGTGCGACCGGGCGCGCGCGCGCTCTCCCGGGTTTTAGCCCGTCGTGCGTGAACTAACACTTTTCCACGGATTTTACGACCCCCACCACATTCTCGTGCGTCACAAGCGAACTTCCCTTCCTATCCTGAGGATGAAGAACTGGTCCTGGGTGCATCCTCTTTAGTATTTTATTCGAAAGTCGATTTTTATGACTTGACCCTTAAAATCTTAATTGCTTCAGTGTAAAAAAGGAATATTATAGCAAACGCAATTTCTTTTAACCAAAAATGTGACAGTTGACGTTTCATCACTGATATTTTCATAATTGCTTTTTATCCTATTTTTAAATAAATGCAGTTCAAGAAAATCTGATGATTTGAGCTGCACGCTGAGGGGTTATTTACTTATAAAATAATTTAAATCCAGCCATCCAATAATTTTTAAACATCGGCATTATCAAATTAAGGTAGTTTTCGTGCCAAAAATCAGACGTATGAAAAAAATAGTTTTTCTACGGTTTTCAGAACTGAAATAATATAACTGATGATGTAATTAAAAACAATTTTAATGTCAATGTTTTGGAACATTGAAACAAATTCATTTTACTCATTTTTTTGAAATTAAATTTTGTCTTACTATCGCTTCTTACGAATTTTTCAAAAATGAATGAATTTCAATAATTGGTGGCTTATTTTTCGGATAAAATTTTCTCTTCAACGCTACTGTCTCCAATTTTCAAACTAAATTTTTCTATGACTGAAATACTTAGGACAAATATTTTGAAGAAAATCATTTTTTAAGCAAATAAATATATTTTAAGATTATTTACTTATTTTCAAAATTGGGAACAGTAAAGTTGCAGGGAAAGTTTTCCCTGAAAAGAGTCATGATTTATTCAAATTTAACGATTTTTTTATTAGTATGCAGCGACAGTAAGACAAAATTGAATTAACAAAACTACAGTTTAATGTGACTGATAATATAATTTCAATTCTTAAAACCATAGAAAACTTAATTTCCCAGAGACCTGATCTGATGGATTTCATAATATCTCTCAAAAATCTTTTCGAAATTCGCGAACATTTTTGAAGACTTGAAACATTTCCAAGATCTCCAGCGAGATTTGAAAGTGTTTTTTTTTTAACTTTTTTGACAAGCTAAATCTTAGGATCTACGAATTCTTGCAAATATTAATCTGATTTTCGTGATTCTGAATCTTTGATTTTTTCATGTAATAGGGACTTTGAACTAGATTTCCAAAGTGAATGGCTTATATTTCAGGATTCAGAAGTGAAAAAAAATTATCTGAATTGTTCTCAATTTAAAAGCTGTTGAATTAAAATTAATCCATACGAAATTCAAGAATGTTATACACAATAACTGCACAATTTTGTAAATACAACTAATTTCATATTGGAAACAATTTAACTTCACATATATAATTTACAAACTGTTCAAAATTATACAATGTTTTTTAATTAAAAGACTCAATTATTAAACAATTCTAAATTTAAAATGTTACAAATATAATTTTATGTAGCATTAGATCGAAAATTCATTAGTAAGGTAATTTTTACCTTACTGAGGTTTTAAATGAAACAATTTCGATTTATTTGTACATGAATACCCGATACTTTCAGTTATCACAATATTTAATTACCAATTTAAACCCCTAATAATTTCACTCGAATAACATAAAATTCAAGAATTGTAAATTGCCCGACACTTACATTTGCCATTGAAATAATGTCAACGCTAACTACTCAACATTGTAGATTAATGAATTTCATAATTTAAAAATGGACCAATTTCAATAATATTCTTTAATCGAAAAATACTTTTTGGAGAGAGACAAGCGAAACACTTTACAAAAAAATTAATACTTGAATAAGAGTGTTTAATACAGTATTCTATCATTCCGACACACTAACATGGAAAAAATATAAGCTGTCCATCGATACCGGCGGATTACTTCAATCATTGACAAAACGTAACTAAAATAAAGAATTGCATTTTTATTTGAGACAGCTTCACACCTTATGACATCTAGAGATCCTCTAGGGAGAGTTAGGACATGTGGAAATAGTTTCTGATTAGTAGGACCAACCGGAATACGGAACTCCTTCTTAGCGCGCGCTTTTCAATATATATTTATTTTCCTTTTTCTAATTAAATAAATATTTAGTGATAAATTCTTGCATAAATGTTTTAAAGTATTGAAAATTCAACTTACGGCATTCTGCAACAATTTTGTTTTAATAGAACAGATGTTACTGTCGTTCAGAAATTTTTCAATGCTAAGGATGTTGGATTCAAATTCTAAAATTGACTTTTGTACATTTTACTCAATAAATGATAGAACTAAATATCTTTTAGCTCTATTAAAAATCTACAAAAAAAGGAAGTATTGTCATAGAGCGAAAAAGTATGCAACTCTATAAATATTTAATGAGCAGAATGAAAAGATTGAATGTTGAGGTTAGAGTATTGATACACTTTAATTTTCAGGGCAAATTTGTTTGACCGGTTCACGATTATCGGCAAACAACAACTCTGAGCTGAGGTTAGTCTTTACGCATGCATTGTCAAGCATATTTTCAAATTTTGTGACGACTTTCATATTCCAGTTGGCCCTAGTCGAGTGGTGGGGATTCACGTGTCCCGAGTTCTAATGACATGGATATTCCGTATTTTAAATTAATTGAAATGTTACTTCTATGAATTGCGAAACAATTGGTGTCAATCAGGTCCCCCAAGCCCCCATGCATTTCACGTGTAAGAGTTTTTGAATAAAAAGTACCTTCTCAATCGCTACCGCGGCGCCACATTCGCCTCAATACAGGCAAAAGCCTTTATCAGTGATGATCGTTATATGTTTGCATCTGTCTTTCATTTTCTCTCCCTTGTAGTTATTTATTTAAATTGTGATTAATATTGAGATGATTGTGAAAATATGAATTATTTGTCTATAGTTACTGTCGATGACTCTAAATATTTCTTTATAAAATAAATATGATGATAATTGAAATATGTAACCCCAAATGAGAATAAATGACCGATATCATCTTTGTCGATACTATCAAACGCATAACGATCATCATTAAAGAGGGTTATGTCTGTATCGAGGCGAATGTGGCGCCGCGGTAGGGATTGAAAATGTACTTTTTATTTGAAAACTTTGACACGTGAAATGCATGTAGGCTTGGGGTGCCTGGTGTCACTCTTCTGACAATCGCAATAAATAATTTTTCAAAGCTAGCTTACTAATGCAGCAATTCAGATTTCTCGCGAAAAATAAACAGTTTTGATAGAACATCTAATTCTCACATCTTCAGAATGTAAATTTTCCAAATTTATTGTTAAGGAGATTTTTTTTGGTTCGATGATGTCTTCACATCGAGTTAATTTTCATAATTTATACAAAAAATTCTGTAAAACAGTCAACTTTTTTTTCGTGTAGTCAATAATATCAATCATCATTAACATCATCACTTATGCACTGAAAACGATAATTCACCGAAACTCCATACAAACAATGCTTCAGATTAGGGCACTGACTTTGCCAATACCCGGTAACCTGCAGGTCATGAGTAGTCGGGCGGATACCCGAGGGGACGTATATTACACGGGTAAATCCAGGTAATAATATGGAATATCGTGAAACAAAAGGTAACATGATCACAAATGTCAGATAACCCTTCATTCAATTCGTCAGCATATCGCCTCAACGGTCAAGTTAAATATGGGATTATTCTCAACATAAGTAAACGCTAATTCAATTTATGTTTATTTAATTCTCCATAACTTATTTTCAATTATTATATATGGATTTCGTGTTTATAAGCGCTAAGTCTAGGGCCCGGGCTCTACAGTGGCGATCTCCGGGGCTCGGTCGCAAGTACTCAAGCCTCGATATCTCGGAAACTAAGGCCCATTGGTTCGAAAGTTGTTTTACATTGAAAATAACAGCATAAAGTTATTCTATTCAACAACTGGGCACGCCAAATATGATACCATAAAAAAAGAGATCTCTAATTTTTACAGTGTTTCATTCTGCAAAGCCCTAGTCGAATCGACGACGCACATCTCCCGACCTCTCCTTGTGAGTGCGATGTGATGATATTTATCCTAATATAAATAAAACTAATCACTAATTTTGAAATGGGATTGAAAATATTTTTAGTATACTTTTAAAATATTTACTTTAACATATTTAGATGACATCTTCGCTGATTTTTCGATAGATATCGTTTTTTTAATTGACCCAAGTATCATAAGTGTGAAGATGATGTTTTTATTGGCATTAAGGTTGATAATGCTCATTTCTTTTGTGTTCTACAATCAATTTTTAAAAAAGATATCTATTTTAGGGTGAATCAAAGATAGATTTTTTAATTTTTCGTCCCGGACTGACTCACTGGACACGTCAGTAAGGCCATGTAAATTAGTCCTACATTATACAACCAGGATTATTACATTTCTCATTCGAATTTCAAAATAATAAATGAATTTTAAATATAATTATAATCACTGTAAAGGTAAGATTACATTGATATGCACAATAACTTGAACAGTATAGATTTAGAGACAAGATAATTCAAGTTCAAAATTATTACTTTTGACGAACAAAACATTTTCCTCGCGTAGTGTAAGAAGAATTCATGATTAATTAATCGACGATTCATTAATAATTAATCAATTATTCGATTAATCTTAATTATATTAAGTTTCAAACCCTATCCGTGGTTGAAATGCTCTATATATTTCACTGCAAAATGTATCAAATTTACAAACCTATAAACGAAATTTTTTTTTTTCTTAAATGTACATTATAATGTATTTAGATCAATCAAAACGTATACGGTATGACTGATTCCCATAGCCATATTTACGAGTCCAGTGAGTCAGTCCGGGATGAAACATAAAAAAATCTAACTTTAATTTACTTAAAAATAGAAAGTTTCATTATAAATTAATTGTAGAACACAAAACAAATAAACACTATCCACCTTTATGCTAATAAAAAAACGTTTTTTACATTCACTTTAACATTTTCATAAAGCAAGAAAAATTGGTATTTTTTTTTACAAGATTGGCACAACGTTGCAAAATTTTGTTTTCAATATTTCCCAGATTTTCCATTATTTTATTTAACCGTTGCCATTCTAGGTAATTTTGAAACATAAAAATATGAAATGCTACCAGAGATATCAGAGGTAAATTTAAGAGTCACACAGGAAAGTCTAATCACATATTTCTGATTAAAGTTGCATACCACTCGTTGCCTTAAATTTGCATTTACATCGAGAGGAGATGAAAATATCGATTTTCATTGTAGAGTTCATATGTATGTATGTAATATGTGTAAAATTTATACAGATATTAGAAATTCCTGAAAAATAGCTCTAGAAAATTGTACTATCGATTCTACGTTAATTTTAAAGACAATCAGTGACCTAGGTATATGACTAAAGATCAGAGCAGATGAGAAAATTTGATTTTTTATGAATAAATGCATATCAAGTATGAAAATCGAAAGTTGAAGAGAATAATTCTGAAAAAATATTGAATTAAATTTTTTATTAGACTTTATATATTCACGAAGGGATTCTGAACCTAAAGCTAAATAAATGGTAGAAATTAGGTAATTACAAATATAATTCTTAATTTTTATAATAAAATAAAAGAATAAAGCTTAATTATTTTTTGACAAAATAATGTCCCTGCTTCTGTTAAATATATTATTTCATTCCAACTATTGTTACATTTAATATATACCACAACTGGGACGCTCTTTCGAGCCGTGGAGGCTACATAGAAAATCCACATGCCGATTGTTAAAAGGCTCATTCAAACGCATCTCCGTCTGCATGTAAATTTCAAGCTGAGTGACTGCAATCTCTGATCAATCAAATGTAAATAGACAGTGTGCTAAATTGCTTGCCGCTTGGTAGAAGCGATTTCAAATTCGTTTAGAATTTCTTTGTCAGAGTAGTCAATTCACCAAGGATGTCACAAAAATTGATACATGACATGATACACATGTATCAAAAAAATCTGGCTAATTTTGATACACGTAGTCACGGCCTATATTAAATTAGTAAACAATATATTTTTTCATCAATATGATAAAAGACAATAAATTTATAAATATAGGTTCTAGAAGATGAGAGATATTGTTTTATTTTTTCATTAAATGAGAATAATAAGAAATCTAAAGGTCTTAGCCCTTAAGAAAAATTGAAGCTTCTTCTATTCGCGAAATTCAGCTCAGAGTTAACGTCGCGTCTGATACGACGATGGGCAAAAAACTATTAATCTTAGAACCGTGAAACTCGACAGACGAATTTACTACTGCGAAGTAGAGTTAGCTTAAAAACAACAGACCATTAGATTTTCTTTTTTCCACATTTTTCTCTTTCTTAAATAAAGAAAGGACATCTTTAGTAATTCGTTTCTGAGTCCTTTATCTTCTTCTGGAATTCACATCCTATTAGTGAAAATAAAATTCGATATCCTATAAGAATATATTTTCTGCTTCAAAATCATATCAAAGGTATTATTTAAGAAACCTACATTTTTATTAAAATATGTGAAAAACTGATGAATATTACTATTCGAAAATTAGTAACTTTTTAACAGTAAATCGTCTCTTTACACATTTTATTTATATATTGTATATATTATAGAAATTCACATAGTAAGAAAAAAATGCATTGATCAAAATAGAAGACGTCGTTGTCATGGGATTTGAAATATATTCGAAATAGTGCAGATTTCTATCGCTATATTATTATAAAAGTTACTTCTTTTCTGCAAATAATATACAATGCAATTCGATTTCAGAACTTTTGAAGCTTGAAACCTGCTTGGCGAAAAAGTTGAGTTAGGAGAATATTCTTTTCATTTTATCATTTTTCCTTTTTTCCGTAACCGTCCTACAAAAGTGGTAGCCTCTTAGAAGCTACTCCAAAGCTTCCAATAAGTAAAAATCGTTGGAAGCGAAAGAGTGGATACTATGGGAAGAGGTCCGATATTCTTCGTCGGGAGTAACAGGCAGATGCTGTCTTCTGCTCGGACGGGAACGTGAATGGAAAAATAATAATGGAGATAACAGACGTAGTTTTCTTGAATATTGATAGCTAGACACATGCACAGAGATGCGTTATGACTGTTCCAAACTTGAATCTAAAGCACTGATTCTGTTAATGCTTACCTGACTGACAAATGTATTTATGTCAGACAATCAAGAATACTTTTTTAAAAAGTATATTGTAATGTGAGGTAAAGTCACTTGTTCACAGACTTAAATTTTAAATTATGTTTCAAAAACAAATACCGTTTTTTCTAGCAAAACCAATATTTAATATTTGAATAGGGTGAATATATCAGTAGTGGGCCATTTAAAGTTATTATTGAAACTTGTACTGAAAAGTAAACGTGCAACATTTTTAGAAGTAAGCCACGTAAGTTTAATCATTAGCCTATTACGTTGTGGATGAGCGACTTCACCCCGGTTTTCGGTGCTTATTTTCGTTAATGACCCAAATATTGTATAGAAAACTCATTTCTCTGAATTAATGTTTTTTTTTAATAATGAGTAATAATCATTGATTAGATACATTAAAATTTATACTAACATTTTTGAATATCTGAGATGTAGTGCAATACGTATGTAATGTCTTTATGGATGCTTCAGGTACTTGAAACTCGCGAACAAACATAAACTGCACGTACCAGAATGCGAGAATTTCTGCTGCGGTACATATCAATGCAGCAATGCTATATCAAATACGGGTTAGGTACTTCGATAAATATTTGTTGAACCAGTTTGTATTCGTGAGTCGTCCCGCGAGTCCTGCAATCGCGGACCCTAACTTAGGTTCTCTCTCTCTCTCTCTCTCTCTCTCTCTCTCTCTCTATATATATA
>CAKNWW010345344.1:982-13652 GCA_932074435.1 Andricus kollari
GCTCAACATTGAAAAAGGAAGTTTTGATCTAACTTAAAACAATCAAATATATAACTAGATACGTCGGTGTGCATATATGGTACCCTCCTAACCGTGTACGTCTAACTTGAAAGGATCATATTTCTAACTAAGCGTGGCTAGTCAGCCATTTTATCGTTTCAAGAGATACGTGTTCGATTAGGAGGGTACCATATGTACTTGTAAAGCTCATACAATATTTAAATTTAAGAAATAAGTTTTAAAGTATCGCCTGCTCATGTTTCAGTAAAGTTGAAAATTTTTTTCACATTGCTTTCTTTTATTAAAATTTTCTATTTTTCACTAATTTTGCCATGCTGAAACAATGACTGATACATACGCATTCATAATTTTTGGCTAATCCTTAGCGACTTATTCTCTTTTCTCTAATTAAGTATCTGCTTCTTTTACTTGGAAATAAAAATTTAAATTATCACCGAATGTTAAGGAAATATGAACCTCCAGCAAAAAAGTAAAAATAATCTCCGTCCACTTTTTCTTAAACTAATAATATTTTCCAATCAAACTTTTCAGGCTTAATAATTCAGCAATAATAATTCGATTTTTAAGTCTTTTTTTGCCTTTCCTAAAAAATTATCAAAACGAGTTGGTGCCCTTATACATGGCTACCATTCAATTGTGCTTGAAGTAATACATTTTTTTTTTTAATTGTGATTAATTTTTCAGAATCCTTAAAATTACTAACAGCTATGTTTCCGAGTTCACAAAGTTGATATATCTGAATATTCTTACAGATCTGAGTGCACAGATGAGAAATTCAAATGAGGGTGATAATATTTTTCGTCCACCAGCTCCCCCAGCAAACAGGCCTCCTGCACCTGCCCAAGGACGCGGTTCTACCCCACTAACTCAAAGTTCTGGCTCAGAAGCCCAAAAAAATCTGATAGCATTACCAATACCAATGCCTAATCAGAGACGAATTAATATAGATTCCCGAATTTATACGGAAATTGGAGGACGTTATGTTCCGGTGTACTTTGATCCTCATGTATATGGGCAGACTGCCTATAATGTTATTCGTAGGGAGCTTAATAGGGAACATAGTCCACCAAGATCTCCACAAGGATCTCCATCACGACAAAATAACTAAATCTGTCAAAAATATATTGTACATACATTTGTACATCATGTACTATTCTTGAATAGAATCATTATTACATGAAAATTAGTCTTATGCACAGAAAAAAGCTAGGCTCATTTTCAGTCAAATATTAACCCAAAATTGAGACGCAGAATTGACCTCGATAATGGGTTGACAAAATAATACCTAGCAACAATTAGCCCAACTTATTTCTGAGTGCAATTTCATTTCTATCTATTTGTTTTATTATACAGTGAGGTACAAAAATACCTTCCTTCAATGAGAAGTTAGATTTCTTGAAAACAGTGAAATTCTGTATAAAATAAAAAAAATCTATAAATATTTTAACGAATAATATATAATTAACGTTGTTTAGAGATATTTGAAGATAAATCCAAGGTACATGTACATTAGAATCGACAACCATGCATTGGAAATTTTTTTCGAATTTTTATGCATATCGCCTCCAAATTTGTTCGAATCCACACAAAAAATATATGGTTTTTTGAAAAAAAAAAGGTATTCAGAGGATCCGCAACCTCATGAATTTAGCACGTATTACCCATAAGAAAAAAATACATTTCTGTAAATTTTGTTCATAATCGTCAATATTAGGTGAATCGAGTTGAAACTCAATATTTCTCTTCATAATTAGCTATAGAAAACAAATGAAGAATTACTTTTTAAATATCGTTCTCATAAGTAAAAAATTGGGTTCTGCGAGTTTTTGGCGATATGATTTTTTTTGCGGTTTTAAAGAAAAATTGTTCTTGATAAATAAAATACTACTTTCTAATAATAATAATACGTTTACATAAATTGATACAACAATTTATTATTGTTTTTATCAATTTTCTCTTAGAATAGAATTAAAAAGAATCGTCAATATTATGTGAATTCAGTTGAAACTCAAAATTTCTCTTCACAATTAGATATAGAATACAAATGAATAATTACTTTTTTTAAATCACCCCCATAAGTCTGTTTTATAGAGTCCCAGAAAAACCCCATGAGTGAAAAATTGAGCTTTGTGAGGTTTTGGCGCTAATAATGATTTGTTTTGCATTCTTTTTGAAACACAAATTGTTTCTGATATATTAAGTATTGCTTTATATTAATAATTGGATGTTTAAGTGAGTTATTTAAACAATTTTTTATAGTTTATAGCAGTCTTCCATTAGAATAGGGTCAGACAGTCTCGGTTTTTTCCGAATTTTCCAACTTGTTTTCAACTTTTTAGTTAGAGCGAGGAAAAGTGAATTAAATTTAACAGAATTAATAGTTTAAACTGTTTATTATCATTTATAACAATACTGTCTCAGAATAATGCTGGAAAGTTGCAGTTTTTTCTAAAATTTTCCACTTTCTACTGAAAATTAGACGTTTGCATTAATTTTTTTAACAATTTATTCTTGTTTTTAGCAATTTATTGTTGTTTTTAGAAATTTATTACTGTTTTTACCAATTTTCTCTTAGAATAGGGTTAGAAAGTGGCGGCTTTTTCCGCATTTGAATTGTTTAACTTGTTTTTAACTTTTCAGATAGAGCGAGATTAAAATCATTAAAATTTAACAGAAATTATTGTCTAAACCATTTATTATTATTTATAATAATATTCTCTTGGAATAATGCAAGAAGATTGCAGTTCTTTCTACAATGTTCCACTTTTTGTCCACTTTTCAATTAGAGTGAGGTAATATTAATTTCCAGTTGATAAGCATAATTGTTTGAAAAATGTATTATTATTTATAATAATATCCTGTTTGATTAATGTTAGAAAGTTGCGGTTTTTTCTGAAATTTTTAACTTTTTGTCCACTTAGCACTTAGCGAAGTAATAATTAGGGCATCTTAAGAAATATAATTGTATGAACAATTTATTATTCATTATAACTATCTTCTTTTAGATAATTGCTAGAAAGTTGCGGTTTTTTATGACATTTTTAACTTTAATTGCTTTAGCTTTTTAGTTAAATATAAATAATAAATAAAAATTAAAGAGAATCCTTTTGTAATAGTCTCTTTCTTTTTTGTGAATATATATTTCAGAAATAAAACAGATATTTAAAATATTCTTCAAATTTTCTGTACGAATCATATTGAATGTAAATTTTCTTTGTAGTAGTTACTAAGAGCCTTTTTTAAATTATATTGATATTATTACTTATTATTTGTTTCCAACTAAACAATCAAAGAAAAGCTGAAAATTTCAGAAAAACCAGCAACTTTCTAGCATTTTTCTAAAACAAGATGGTTATGAACAATAATAAATTGCTTAAACGATTGTATTCGCCATATTGCATAATTATTGTCTCACTAAGTGAAAGGTGGATAAATAGTCGAAAATTTCAGAAAAAAACCGGAACTATCTAACATTCATATAGGAGGAAGTAGTTATAAACAATTATAATTTGTTCAAACCATTATTTTGGTTAAATTACAATAATTATTACCTACCTCTAAGTGAAGAGTGAACAACAAGTTGTAAATTTCAGAAAAGACCGCAACTTTCTACATTATTAAAAGAGAATATTATTATAAATAATAATTTGTTTAAACAATTATTTTTGCCAAATTGTATTAATCACTACTTGACTTTGAGTGAAAAGTGAACTAAAAGTGTAAAATTTGAGAAAAACCCGCTATTTCACGGGTGCGCATGATTTCACGCCAGTGCGCATGTGTGTGATATTGCTCCCAAGTTTCCATTCGCACGACTTGTACAAATCATCCCGGACCGGCTCTGTCGCCATCTCTGAGCTCTTCGCGATCCTATCTGCTGTCAGGTATATCCTGAAGGGTGAAATGGGAAGGTTTGTCATTTGCTCGGACTCTCAATCGGCCCTATGCTGCATAAGGGATAGGTTTCTGGACCCCCAGGGCCCCCTCTTGGCACGGAAGATTGGTGATCTTCTGGCGTCATCTTCTAGAAGTGGTCATTCAATTGCGTTAATGTGGGTCCCTGCTCATTCTGGAATCAGCGGAAACGAAATCGCTGATTTGTGTGCGAGATCTGTGAGTCGTCTGAGTTTTAGATTGCAAACGGTTATAGAAAAAGGGGATATGGTGAGCCTGATCAAGGAGAACTTTGTGTCTTGGTGTTCGCGCCTTTGGCCTCATGAGAGAGACGGGGTCAATAGAAGAAAGTATTACGACCATTTTTCTTTTAAGACTCCTAGGCCTTGGTTCAGGGGCTTCAGGTTTTCCAGAAGATACCTGAACTTGATTACGCGTCTCAGAACTTCTCACGTTTGCACAAATACTCACTTTCAGAAAATGGGGTGGAATTTGTTGGGAGAATGTGTCTGTGGTGAGGGCTTCAGAGATCTGGACCATTTTATACATCAGTGTGCCCTTCTTTCGGAAGGTAGACTAGCTTTCCTGGGCTATCTTTCTAGAAGATTTCCGGGCAGATCCCTTAGGCAAGTCAGTCTTTTGGATCTGATATTTGATCCGGATACTGAAGCAGTGAGCGAAATCGGGGGGTTCTTTGGGAAAGCTAATATCATTCTGTAACCTTATGTAATCTGAGTGAATTGTGGAAGTATGGACTGGTTTGGGCACGGGCGGCGTCTCTCGTTCTGCTCCCTCCCCATGCGGTTTGAGGCGGCACGACTAGGGTCTACGTTCGGGCTCATTGTGTTTGGACGATGCACTCTCAATGGAGGGAGTTACTATTTATTACTCAGAAGTTTAATGTGAAATTCAACGAGGGCAATATTTTATGTTTAGTTCTGGCCGTTTGCTGAATAGTAATAAGCCACAAAGAAGAAGAAGAAGAAGTATACACTATATACTATCCCTTTCTATATAAAAAGGTAGACCCTTGGTTCCTGTAATTTAAATCGCATACTGGGATACAATAAGATAATCGGAGTATTAACTTAATTGGTGATCTTTAAGGCAACTTTCGCTCGCGCTGCGGACGCGATCGTGGTTCGGATTCGTCTGGTTTAACAACGTCTTTATTTTGGTTGTCGTTGCTCCTAGTTGGAGATCGCCTGACACTTTCTCAGTCTAGATATTCGTCGGTTTCTTCTTCCCTAATGATTATTACATCGTCGGTTTGCTTTTTCTCAATAAATTTCTTGACGTGCGACGTGTTTCGATTATAAACCGCATTATCATTCTAAGACGAAATAGTTACTGTGTTACCTTGTCTCGCAGTAACATTAAATTTAGTGTTATTATCTTCCGCATTCAACTTGTTGCCTTTCTTCTGTCTTTGAGTTAAGACGACGCCGCCTACTTGTATTTTGGATTCTTTAACTCTATTCCTCTCATCGTAATAATGTTTTGCCTTCAATTTCTTTCACGCATCTCTTTCTCTGACATCTTCATCTAACTTAACACAGTCTTTTATTTGCGATAGTTTTGTTTTTATTTCCCTGCCAAATAACAATCGAGCTGGAGAAGCGTCCGTATTCGAGTGAGGCGTAAACCTTTACATTAAAAGAAAATCGTTAAGTTGTTCGGGCCAATCGCGTTTCTCCGCATGGGTCAAACAGATCTGTCCGTCCCTTTCCCAAAACGTTTCCTCAATCAGCCAGATCCTTATATGCCAACTGTGTTCAATGATCAGTTAGTAACGGACCTAACAAGTCTGTCGCTAAGGCCTCCCATGGATCCTGTGGCAACGCATTCCGCTTTAGAAGTGCAGGTGTTGCAGTTTTTGGTAAAATTTGACATCCGTGGCACACTTTTACATTATGTTCTGCGTATTTATCGATATCTTCCTACCTGACATTGCTACACAACCTTATTTTCATTGCAACAATTCCAGGATGGCCCTCATGGACGATTGCAAGTGTCCCGTCTTGTAATTTATTGTGTATTACAATTCTGATGCCTTTTAAAACAATATTTTCACAAAAACACAGCTCATCTTACAGTAATCTAAATTTCGAATTTTGAAGTGCATTCCAATTTGCAGAAATTAAGGCTTTTCTAACTTCGCGTAAGATGGAGTCTTTCTCCGACTCGATTTCAATTTCTTCAATTTGAATGGCTCGTGAAGTAGCTTCAGATGTTACCCAACGAATATACAATTCATCCTCTAACGCGCTTTCGATTCGCTTATCAGAATCGTAAACAATCAGTCTCGATAAACAATCTGCGATTTTCGATTTTCCCGTTTCGTATACTACCTTCTGCGTATAAGGTTGTAACCTCAAAACCCATCGCTCAATTCTTGCGCATGGCTTAGAATGTGTCGAAAAAAGAAACTCTGAGTTTCGTGATCAGTGCATAATTCGAATATAATACCATATAAATACATGTAAAATCTTTCACAGGCCGAAACCAACCTAAGTGATTATTTTTCCGTTTGGGAATATTTTTTCTCACATTCTGATAAACGTCTGCTCGCGTAGTTGATAACTCGCCACCTTTTTTCAGCTGAGTCAATACGTAACCAATTCCGACTGGACTCGCATCAGCTGCTAATTTCGTACGTACATTTAGGTCAAAGATACCAAGTTCGTCTGTTATTAGAAATGATTTTATTTTTTCGAACGCTTGTTTTTCTTTCGGACTCCATTCAAATTTTACATTGTTTCTCGTTAAGCGACGCAGCGGTCCACCTATGGTTGCCAAATTTAGAACATATGCGGCAACAAAATTGACCAAACCGAGGAAACTATGAACTTTGGCGGGGGTTTCCGGATCTTTTAAATTTAAAATAGCATCGACTTTTGATTGTAAGGGCCTGCACCCAGAACCCGATATCTGATATCCTAAAAGCTGACATTCTTTCAGACCGAATTTACAGTTTTCTTTATTTAAAGTCAACTCTTTTTCTTTGAATCTCTCGAAAACCTGGCTGAGATTTTCGTCGTGGTCTTCCTCGGTTTTTCCAAATACCAGGAAATCGTCGATCAAATTTGTAACCCCTGGTAGATCTTCTATGACATCATACATTATTCGCTGATTTTCGGGTGCACAACAAATACCGGACATCAATGTTTTGTATCGATATAAGACAAATTCTGTTACAAATGTTTTAATCTCTCTCGATTCCGGTTCTGATTCAATTTTATTGAAACCTGACATAATTTCCAAAATATAAAAGAAATTGCTCCCCTTTATTTCATGCAAAATGTCCTCTCAAACTGGCAAAGGATATCGCTCCCTCACAATAGCTTCGATAGCTTTACGCATGTCGACACATAGGCGCATTTCTCCGTTTTTTTTATTACCGAAACTGCTGGCGACACCCACGGAGTAGGGCAATTCACTTTTTCAAAACTGTCTAGACTCAAATCGTTCAACACTTGTCTTTTAACATTATTTCTTAATTTAAACGGAATTCTTGAAGCGGTTGTGATACCGCTGGAATCGATTTGTCGATCGGCAGTTTTAATTGAAAATCTTTTAATTTTCCGATTTCCTGAAATAATTCTTTATATTTCTCTTTTATTTCTACATTGTTAACTAGTAATTCAAGAATGACCTTCAAAGTTCCTAATCTCATCGCCGTATCGTAACTCAAGAGTGGACTTACCCTACCCTTCATAACCACGAAAGTTTCTTTGCCATCTTGACTTGCTCTCCTCTCACTAGTACGCAATGCTATAAACCTTAAGTTACTAACTGTATACACTAAAAATGTGCAATCAGTAGATGTTACTGCATTTATGCCTAACTACTACTCGCATATATGGGGCATTATTTCTGAAGTGTTCTCACTAAAAGAATAACATTTTTCGATTGGAATAAAATATTAGCACATTACAGTCCTATTGGATGGTAGTTCATAATATTTGTAGTATTATGAATATATCATAGTATTAGTTGGTACTTTTGTGTGGATATACTATGTATTTTGGCAATTTTTAACTCTTTGAATAACAATAATATTATTAATATTTATTATTTCAAAGTGATCGATAAAAAGGGTGTAAACAATCCTATCAAAACTGTAGTAAAAAACATTATTTCATTTTTATTGAAAGAGTTAAGGATATCCAAACGGGTGGTGTATCTACAAAAAGTACAAAATTGCACCTCCTCCCCCACTTGATTTAATACCCCAAATATGTATGTGGTTATAGAAATCATTTCGAAAAGTAACATCTACTAATTATACATTGAAATTACAATGATTCAGAAATATTGTTTATTGATGTTAAACTAAAATATGTACAAAAAGTAATCCTAAATAGTCAAAAATCATGACTTTCATTATTTTTTCAAATTGCATGACAATCTACGATGTATGAGAATTTCTTTAGTTGTACCTTGCTTAATAGAAAGATATTTCTAGGCGTATCAACTAGTTATGAATAAGGAAAATATCATTTAATCAAGTAAAAACATGATGTTTCTTTTTCGATGTATACGCATTTTCTGATTGATGTATATAGTCTTTGGAGGATAATTATAGTTGTATATACTAGTTTTAGAATCTTTTCCTTTAATTACAAAATTTATTTCGTACCAAAATAACAGAAAATTCGAATTTGAAAAAAAATATTGGCCCCGTCCTAGTGTACAGTTTTAGATAAAAAATGATAAAAAATCATATGTTAGAAAAAACCTTTTTTGATCA
This sequence comes from Andricus kollari, assembly GCA_932074435.1. Classification (NCBI taxonomy): domain Eukaryota; kingdom Metazoa; phylum Arthropoda; class Insecta; order Hymenoptera; family Cynipidae; genus Andricus; species Andricus kollari. The sequence continues at coordinate 9,651 of CAKNWW010345344.1, forward strand.
GGTTATACTTTTTTGAAATACCAACAAAAATATTTCGTTTTTTGTATTTATTTAATGGAAATATCATTTAACATTTCTTTAAAATTTTCCACATCATTTTTCTCGTTTCGTTTACAAAAACTTTACCATTTTTAATTATGTTAATTCCGCATTTGTTGACTGTTTTGAAGTGGCCTAAGAACTATGTCAACAAAACTTTTCACATTCAACAAAGTGGTGTGTTTCTTCCGTTCGAACAGAACTAATTTTATGAAAAATATTTAAAAACTTATTTTTTGTTGGTATTTCAAAAAATTCTAACTTAAAAATATTTCTTTCAAAAATATGATTTTATGTCTCAATTTTGTAATGAAATCTATGTTAGTTATACACATAATATAAAATGCGACTTTAATATCATTTTTGTAATAAAGAGCACAAAAAATTGCAAAAACCATGTGCTAACAGTTCGACTGTCGCTCGACGAACCGTTTTTCGCCTTGGACACGCTTTCACATTTTTTATTGTAATTCGAGAAGCAATGAATATTTTATTATGTTCTTGGTGTCATTTTAAAGAAGAGAGTTCAGACTCTAGTTGAACAAAGTTTCAATTTTTCCATTCACTTCCTTAATGAATGCACAGAGTGGAATTTGAGATGTGAAAATTGGCCAAAAACGGAAAAAAGGTCGGTTCTTCTTACATTCTATCTCAGCCCCTATTTATCAAAAATACTAATCGACGCGAAATTTAATAAGCTTTCTAACAGGTCTTGAAAAATCTTCATAGCTTTTCTATATTATGTTTATACACTCTCCCTTTTACGGGTTTGAGTGTTTTCAAAGAAACATTACATGTATTCTTACATACAAGCTTTATATACTATTTTTCTATCTATTTTCTACATATTGTCTTTATTACTATTCTTACTTCTAAGCGCTTGTGAACTTGCCCTGGGCTTCCGTTGCCCCTTAACACTAAAAATTTAAAAATTGGATTCTATTTTGCTCCACTACTTCCTAATTCCCATTCAGGAGACATTGATCTATAATATTAATACATTGTCTTGAAGAGTACGGATTACGGAAGTTATAGAAATTAATAAATGTTGTAAATTCTAATTTAAACAGAAAAACGTTTTTCATTACCATAATTTAAAGTTAAAAAAAATATGTATCACCCTCCATATTTAAGTTAAGTAATAGGTTTTTATTTTGTTGATCATAGGGGGTGAATTTCAACAAAACTCACAATTTTGTTTTGTAACGTTTTGTTAGCTTGGTTCGCTATCCTCTTCAGACTGAAATTTTATTTAAAAAGTACCAACATTTAGAACCAGTACAAAATGCGAATTTGTGGATAATTTTGAGAAAAGGTTGCACTTCACCTTATATAACACTGTCAAGACATCACGTAGAATAAAATTTTTTTAAGTAGACAAGAAAATAAGTGTTTTTCTTGTCGACTAGTCCGAATTTGGGTTTTTTTCTAACACAAGACCGTCATCTGACAGGTAATGACTATAACTGCAGGTGTTAAGGCTCAGAGGTGGCATTTATACTCAAAAGCATTAGTACAATTAACGAATTATTATATACAGAGGAATACAATTAGATGAAAACTTCAAGTTTTAAACTTTGTAACGCCGGATTGTACCTGTGATTTAATGTATAAATATCTATCATCTTTTTTGTTAATGCTATTTTTGTTGATCTTAATATGTAACATTTCAGAGATTAATCTTTTTTGATAATTAACTTCAAAATCAAGAATTGAGCCCCTGGATATTGTAAGGGCATATAAAATTCACATGGCCGTTCCGGTTGGCCCCTGTTGTCTTTACAATCGATTTTGAAAATTAAATTTTTGAAACTTATGACTTTATAGAAAATTTCATGGCCATATGTTTCAAAAATTTATTTTTCAAAATTGATTTGCAAGACAACAGAGGCATACCGGAACGGCCATGTGAATTTTATATGCCCTTACACTATCCAGCAGCTCAACTGTTGTGTTTTTCCAATCACATTCATGATTATGAGAACTACAATGTGCATTTACAACAAATTCCCTTTTTTTGTTATTTTTGTGTTCTTTTATGCGTACTTCTAACATTCTTTTGGTTTCACCCACATAACAAACAGAGCAATTTTTACAAGCAATTTTATAAACAACATTTGTTTGATCCCATTTTTTGATACATCTTTACCTATCTTAACTATGCATGACAAAGTAGGGTTTATCGAAGGTATTCCAGTTATATCACATTTTCTAAATATATGAGAAGTTTGATCAAAACCCTGTTTTATGTATGGTAAGAAAACTATTGGTAGACGGGCCAATAACTGTTTTCGAGCAGAGTTGTTTTGATCAGCTAAGTATTTAATTTTTTTTTTCGGATCTTTATTTCTTGATTAATAAATTCTATCGGATAATTATTGTTTGGCAATAGTTTAATTATAATTTTCAAATTTTTCAAATGAAATTTCTTGTGTGATAACTTTATTGCTCTGTCAACCAAGTTGAATATGATCTTTTTTTACACATAAAATGGTGTCGTCCATTTATCGATAATGTTCGTGTTTGTCTCTTTTAGAATTTTCAGGCAATAACTTTACGGGTCATTCATAACCATGTGTGCCAATAGGGGTGAAGTAGAAGAACCCATCGGAGTGCCAACAATTTGTTGATATATATTTTCATTAAGAGAGAAGACACCTTGTTTCGAGTCGTTTTGATTGATTTATTTGTATTTTGTTATGTCTTTATTTTATTAGTTTGAAACAAATTTTTTTCTTGTATTTCGATCAGTATAGCTAGAATAGAGATATGAAGAATAGGTGTCTGAAGGAATTATTGAAGCATTTCCGGAACATAATGGGAGAATTGAAATAAAATGGCGAGAGGCTGACCGAGAGCAGTGGCAGTTCAGATTTACTTCAGACATTTAAAATAGTTTCACCACTTAAATGCACGTCAATGTTAGTATTGAATAGCGTTTGTGTCGATGTAATAATAATTTCCAGGTGTATCGATTTTAGGTGGTAATTCAATTGAAATATCAGGAAACGCGAAGAAAGCAACAAACTTGGCATTCAAATGCATTACCCTGATTTCAGGGATATTAATTTTCTCGATAACTGACGAAAAAGTGGCTATTGTAAGTTTATATACTTCTATACCAACTGAAAGATTTCCTTATTTAGAGATGATAAAATTATACACAATATATCGAAAATAATAAATTATCGAATTTAGCAACATGGTCCAAATTACTGATCTACGAGAAGAGTTTATATAAAGTAACGAAACATTTCACTTAAACTAACTAAACATTTCATCAAATCTATTTGAACCCTTTCTCTGAATTTAATATAATGTAGATTCGCTCGTTCGCCTCAAAAAGTATTTTTCCATGCGTTTTATCGACATGACCAAATACAATTATTCATATTTTTCTGTCTATGCTAGTTGGTAGCAATGTCTGTCATGATTAAATGTTAATTATGACACAGTTTGGAGGTCATACAATTTTTTAAATATATTGCAAAATAATCACTGTATAAATAAAAAATATCTTTGAATAACAGTTTCGGATTACTGTTTCATGAATTTATACACAATGTTCTTTGACAACTAATCGGAAAGGCTTAAAATGCGAATACTAATTTCCTACCAGAAGATTACCATCTGAATAAAATTGCAACGCGTGAAAAAGTATAAAATATAGGGTAAATGTATAATATAATTCATGTGAAGGCAGTGCTATCTTTTAAATGAATGTTCCAGCTTAAATTGATCGACTGTGTTTGAGCTATGATAAGCAACTTGTATACTAAGTTGTCATAATTACCGTACTGTTGCCGTCGCTTCTTGATTCATGAAAACGGTTGGTTTCAATTCTAAATTTTAAAATAATTTCGAAGTTATAAAGTCTGTGAATTTTACTTGAGATACCTAGTCATACAAATGGCGTCGTATAAGAGGATTTTCGCATTGTTTATCATTATAAATTTGGTTGCA
>CAKNWW010345370.1:0-10251 GCA_932074435.1 Andricus kollari
TATTCTGTGAGAAAAGCTCTTAGTTAATTTATTTAATTATGTTCTACATCTCAGCTTTTTTGTACAATATAGAGTAAAGTTCGGGTGAGTCCTTATAAAGAATCATTTCAGTTGTTTCAGGAAGGCATCTTAAGGAGTTTTTTTATCACTGTCTCATTAAATAACAAAAATCTCATTAAAAATCAGATTTTAAAATGAAGTGTTCTCAAATTTATGACAAAGTTTCGAAATACTGTGCAGATCCCAAAAATGAAAATTTATAGAAACGGATCTAAAACGATATAATGAAATTATCTGGGGCCTGAAATCTATTTGCTAAGCTCATTACGTAGTTCTAGAAAATTGGGAAATTTTTTGCGTTGCGCACAATTTTGTAACGTCAGAAAATAAGGCGTTAAACGAGGAATACAGGCAGAATCAAAGAAGTAGATGGCATAGAATGTTGAGGACAGACAAGAAATACCTAAACTGAATTTTAATCGAAAGGCATAAATTTATCAGCACAGATATTTTGGAACAATAATTAAGCGAGGGAAATCACAATAATTGATTAGACTCGACAGGCGCGCGGAGAGATTATTCGTACAGGTGGATGAAATAATCGAGCTACTGTGGGTGTCGTATATAAACATACACTTTATTATCATAATACATAGTAATTGCTGCATTCACAGTGAGTATGGTGCAATAACGTATCATAATTAAATATACAAACTGGTCTATATCGCGTAATATCCTAGATGTTAATTAAGTTCTGAGTAATCATGACTGGTAGAGCTTGCGGTTAGCCAAATACGGTGGTCTCAATATGTATGTGAGTGAAATATGAAATCGCAGTTGTAGTTTCAATACACTTTTAAGATTTTGAAAATCCTCTTGAAATTGTAAACATCCTCTTTCGATTTTACAATGGTCTTTTTTGCTCGTAAAATATACTGGAGTTATTGACTTATTAATATATCTTGGAAATAAAGTCTGACAAACAGGAAGTTGTTAATAAGAAAATAATTAGTTTTTTTACCTCTACACTCTACAGAACGAAGGTTGTACGATCTGTGATTCGCAGAAAAAAAGCTTCCAAAATTTTACAATATTTTTATAGAAACCAGGCTAAACTCATCGCTCTTGCATTATTCAATTCTTGATTACTCAAGACTCAATTTAACAAGAAAATAACACTTTCTCTGTCCAGCAACATTTTATCGGAAATCGATTACGAAATTTCAATTAAGCATCGTAAATTCGATGTGCTTTGTTTACAATTATTTACATTGGTCTCCCATCAAAATCCGACGGCGTTACGCTTCTGGTTTTAAATTTTAACCTAAAAAAAGACTTCTAGAACTGCTACATAACAAGACCTAAAGCTCTAATTTTGCACTAGAGTTTGATAGAACTTAAAGAGTTATGTATAACAAAATATTAACAATTATGTTACTCTTTTAAATGCTAGATATAGTATAAAAACAGCAATTATAATTGAACTGCGTACAATAGAACTACCAGATTGTGATACGGAAACAATTAAATTCTAAAAAGCGTAATTTTCATGCCTTGGGTTGAATTTCAAGAGAGTAAATCGCTTCTGGCATTCTCGTGGTTTTCTTCGCGCCTCAGCCATTAATTTTCCTCACGCAAATACCTTCTTCACCGAGATTGCATTTAGCCACCCGGTTAATGCAGTTTGAGCGCGTCTTAGCGAGTCAAGTCATTTACTATCCTTCACCCAACCCCTCATTCAGCAGTTTCTTTTTGTTGACGATGTTCAACAATATATGTATGTTGTTGGAAAATTGAAAACAAAGCAACAAGGTCCTATCTCATTGTGTCACATAATTTGTATGTAAATGTTGCGAAACTGTTACGAAATGTATTTAAAAAACGCGAATAATGCACCACTATTATGTCGGTATAGCTTTGCATTCACCGAGGAGCAACATTCAAATTCAGAATGATCCCTCAACTCAAATTAGTAGTCTAATTAAAAAAAATCTTTCAAAATTGAAGAGTTTTTAATTTAAAAGAATCACAAAGTGTCAGATTCAAAATTAAGAATACAAAATTGTATGTATGGTCCATACTTTCAATATACTATTTTAAAGTAAACTATTTCAAAGTTTAAATTCTACAATGGTTTAGTTTCAAATTGGCATTGGAGCAATGTGAAATAATTTCCAATCCAACTGGTCCAAAATTTAAAAAATTCCATACAAACAAATTTTGATAATGATATATTTCTTTAAATTTTCCAAAAAAATGGAACTCTCAAAAAATTTTCAACTTTTCCAGCCCAGTGATCAGTCTGAATTTATATCAATGGATTGAATTTTCATGTTACGTTTATTCTTGACTAGCGGAGTGTAATTGTTTTTTGTCGACGGAATAACAGTCTTTGATCCACATAGTGTAAACCAGAATGGTTTTAATTTTTATCTGTGAAAAAATTGCTCCTTAGCTGTTCTGGAATTTGAACCCAGGTCTCGCAGATTGCCGGTCTGGTATAAAAAAAAAAACATTTATATCTAGAAACCTGAGGTTTTAGTCAAGCAAAAGCAAAACGTCGTCGGACGAAGCTCGTCGAGTTCAAACAGTCGTGTTCATTCATAAAAATTTGTAATTTGTACAATTATGAAATCCACTTAATGGACAATCATACATGCTGCGTTACGGCTTTATAACTGGTACGTACATAACCTTTACCTTTACTGAGCAATTCTCTGTAGATCATTCGCTACGTGCTCACAAAATTGGCACCGTGTTATAATTCATTTACCATTACAGAATTAATATAAAGAATAAATAACACTCAAAGAACAATCTGAGGAGAAAAGTCTTATTTCTAAATCTTACGACTATCTTTGCCTCGCTGTTATCCATTCTGTACGCTCGTTATGTGAAAAATAAAGTTCGAATACAGATGTATTAGCCTCTGCCGTTAGTCGGTAGAACAAAATATATTTACAAACGCGGAATTTTCTGACGGTTCTCTTGACCGATTATTTACCAATTCTCGCGCAGATGAGGTTCACGATTACCGAACTAGGATTGGACGATGGGTTTCTGAGCCTTTAAGGGAATGTTCTATAAAAGTTATATAACAGTTTTGAAAATTCTTTAAAGGGTTATCTAAGATTTGCACAAGAGTTAATTTACTTTGGTGTAAATGTTATATAACCTTCAGTGATTTTCTTTGATCTAATAATAAGCAACTTTTTGTATGTCTGATGCAACTTGTAAATTGTTTGTTGCGCGATCAACTGATGAAACAGTAAACGTCTAAAAGCTCTTTCCTTCGATTTGATAGATTTTGTCAAATGAAAACTGTTATGTTGCCTTAACTTGCAAGTAAATTCCCTGGATTATCATTAAGGTAACATCAATATAACATCAATGTTGTTGAAGACTTAATAATTCGATTTTTACATTTTTTTGCCGAATTTTTGATACAATCTTCTCAAATTCTAAATCACATTCTTTTAAGAGGAGGGTTCATCCTATTTTTAACATCCTTCAATACTGAACTTGCCAATTATTTTTCACAATATTTTCGACTCGAAAGTATCTTTCAAAATCGAAGGAAAAAGTTTCGTTAAATTCCTATCCCTCCTATACAACAAAATATTACTTTCTGTATTAAAAATTTGGGTATATCCTCCTCTTAAATTGAAGACCAATTTTCGGACGAAATTGCTGTCGTCTAGGTTATTGAAAAAATAAGAGTAATATGACCAAACGAGTTCTTTGAATGTTTTAAATCTATATGGATTGAGATTTCTAATGAAGATTATAGTTATCACAAAACTCGTTGAATCAGTAGAGAAAGATGTTTAAGCTACAGTAATGATCTTCAAAGACTCGTTTGGCAATTTGAGTGCTTGGAAGTTAGACGTCAAACTCGTTAGTGAGTGGAAACTAGAGAGTTTCAAGGAGATTTTGCACGAGCAGAGCAGGAGCGGTGACCCGCGGTTTCCCCTTTCGCGGCTGCCGACAGGTTCGTACATTACAACGCGGCGCCCTTTCCAATTGTTCTGATTTGTTGCTGTCCTGTTCCAGTTGGACTGAAACGCTAGCCACGCGCGGCGAAGAACAACCAGAATCCTGAAACAAAAGAAACGAAAAAAAATGTTAGACAAAGGGTATGACGTAATAAAAACAACTAATTTTACAGAGTAACTAGGAGCCTACGAATTGTGATTCGGACCAGGTAACAAAAATCCTTCTGCGCAACAGCGCAATGAATCTGCGTCTTGGATTAAAAAATTAAGATAATGATAGCATCCGACGAAAGGAATAAGAAACTTATCTTTAACTGTGAATGGTAAATTTTCATTCATTGACATCCACGGAATGCGATTTCGGAATAGCATTTTATAGAATTTTCGATTTATTTTATCAAGTTCCATCGCTTATTTGAATTTTAGCCATACGTATTCTGAAGAGAGATGCCATGTTACCGACATTTACCGACATCCAGACGATTATAGGGTTCATATCCGTGCTAAATTTAGAAACTACTCGAAATCTAGATAGTTGCGTAAGGACGATATTGTTTACATTTCAAATGCTCGTCACAGGAACCTGTCTCCATCTACTTATTATTACTTTGAAAATATAATAATAAATTAATTTTTTAAATCCTTATTAAATTATGACATCTAAACCTCTTTTTGTTTTTTTTTATCGATTTAAGCCTTCTTAAGACTTGAATTTCAGAAATTGGTCAAGTTTTGTAAGGTCAAGTTTTAGAGAATCTTTTTCCCGAGAAAATAAACGTCTATACCACTGATTATAACCCTATTTTTTTTTAATTTCGCACGAAGCAACAGAAAAAAATGCTTTCAAGAATATGATTTTATTTAATAAATAACTTCAAAATATTTCATATTTCTTATGGAAAATCAAATTTTCTTTTTAAAACTTTTTAAATTTCTTTTTATAAAGAATAATCTCGTATGTATAATTGAATCATCTTTTTCGAGACCTGTCTTTTGGTGCACTCAAATAATGCCATAAACTGGAAAATCTAAAAATTGAATAATTATGAACTTCAAATGTTTTAGAAGAAAATTTAAAAGTAAAACTTTCCATGCAGTAAGCTTACAGATTTAAACGTTCAAAATGTGTCTTATTTTAAATTGTGTTTTATACTTTTTGAAATTAAACGGTTTCTAAACCTTTAAAATTGAGTAGTGTACAAATTTCAAACGTATTGAATGAAACAAATGAATCTTACTTTTGAAAGCTAAATGTTGGAAGTTGAAATTTTCAAACTCTAAATGTTTTTAATGTCTCGACATTTGAGATATAGTCCCTTGAATTACAGTCAGTTAAGTAAGAGCATGTACAGCATTACTCGCACTCGGTCAGTGATACAAACCTAAACCGTTTTTTAATAAGTAGAGGAAACCTCTACCTTTGGCGGTTCGGTGAGAAAATTTTATTCGATGTTAATATTTTGTCAGAGAAGCACGTGAACCGTAATGAGTGCCACGTATACGTGAAACGCTTCGAGACAGTGTCCTCTGCACGCACCCAAAAGGACCACAAATGACATATGCAGCGGCGGCCAAGTACATTAAAAAGTCGAGAGCGTTTGTCACGAAGTGGATACAACGTTTCAAAGAGTCGAAAAACGTCTAAGACCTTCCAGATCGTGGTTCAATAGGGAAAGTGACCAAAAAGCACGTAAAACAGATCGTGACCTTGCGAGAAAAAAACAAGATCAAGTACATTTTCCTCATAGAAGCGCCAAAGGTAGGGTTCCCTCAACTTATTAAAAAAGGTTTAGATTTATGTCACTTATCGACTTTGAGTAATGCTGTACACGCTCTTACTTAGCTTACTGTAAATTAAAGGAATGACAGAATGGAAACGACATTAAAGGTTAAACGTTTTTTTGATAAGAAACACCTTAATCTTAAATCAATATGACTTTATTTTTAAATATATGTACACTAGAGATTGTTTCCCGTTCGTGAGTACCTAGTTGTAAATTAAAACATAAAAATAAAAACTCTTCCTCGAGCTATAAGGGAGATAATAAAGGGGAAAAGACTAAGAAGTTGTACGTCACGAGATATATTTAATCAGAATTATGACTACCTAACCGAAGGTTCTTAATTACCAATTTAAAAGCCTCGTTAAAAAAGGTTCTGCGACACTAAGGGGATGAAGCCGTTAATAGGCTGACGTAAATCATCTCACTCCAGGCTTCGCGTTTATGCCATGAAATCTGAATATATCTACTAGCCTATAGAAAGTTTCATTACATTGAAAAATAGTAGCGATAAAAAATATATATTGAGTTGATATTTTAAAAATCCGATTTTGAATATCTGTTCTCTTAAATCAACCAGCGAAATTGTGACTAAATGGTCAACTAAATTGTCAACTAAAGAACTTACTGAAAGCAAGGCATGAACCTCCGGTCGTCTCCTACGTGCGTGTCGCCGGTTCAGTCTTTGCATTTTGTACAAGTGAAAACGACCTTTATTGTGCATAGGTGTTTGTATTAGAAATATTTGGGACCTGGTTGCAATAATCAGGGGAGTAAGGCATTGCCGGAATGACGGACCGTCCTACAGTTAGGATAAATATATTATATTCTGAAATAGTTTAGCCCAGCCCTCATTTATTGTTGTGAGAGTAATATTCTGTTTTTTAAAAATAATTTTGCAAAGAGTAGCATAAAAGCGAGGAATGATAAGTTTCATACATAACCAGCTGATGGACGACAACGCGTACGCCTGACTACTGACATAACTGCTGGCTGTTTTAACCAGTTTTATTTCACTGGTTTATTTGAAGAGAGTGTATCATGTACAAAATAAAAAATTTATCTTCATAGAATGCAGAGCTCATTCTTACCATTACAACAAAACTCGGTGAAAAAAATATAAACTTTGATGTTCAAGATCATTTTTCATTAAATTTCAGCTTTATCAGCCAGTTTGAAATATCCACGTTATTTTTAACTTTAAATATCTCGTAAACCGAAAGAGATAGACAAAAATGGATGTCATTTTTTACTTTGAGGTACTCCCTATACTATTTTAGTAGATATTAGACAGGTTCATTTTTTTTCTGATTGAATTTTAAGACCTGGGAAAGTTTCCCACACATAACAATTTTTCACTTGATACCCCTTTTTCGATTAAACGGTATCTTCTGTTCGTTGCTTCAAATAAAAAATTAAACAAAAAATGTTCTAATAGTTGAGAAATTCTAGTGCATTATTTATATCTAAGGTTATTAATAGTAGTAGTAGTACATTATTACTAGTAAAAACTAATACAAAATTGAAAACTCAAACCAAATTTTTTGCTCAATTTAGAATTTTTTAAATATGTACACTACATATACTCAACTTTTCCCAAAATGTGTGTATTTTAGCCAATAAAAAAGAAACATGTTTTTTCCAAATTTTCTTAAAATTCTAAATAAGGCAAGCGTTTTTTTTATAATTGTATATCATTGTTCACTACTAATACCCATACAAATTTTATGGATTTTGAAAACTAATAGGAAACATTTTTTCAATTTTCAAAAATTTGAAATTCGAAATCTAAAGAACGAACAGAAAATACTATCTGATTGACAAAAGGTTTTATAGGCGAAAAGTTGGTATGGGTAGGCAAATTTTGCGGCGCTGATACTGTCCTTATGCTGTTTATCACGCATGACTGAGCACAGCCGCTCTTTCGGTCCCAGGGTCTCCGCATCACAAAAAATGCGGAGGACTGAAATTCTAGGAAGGCATTAAATGGGAGTTTCTCTAGTGAGATTCCCAGTGTGCTTAGGACTCCGCAGCCTCGGGAGGAACTCTTATTCGGATCTACAATTTTAACAGCAGCACTTTGGCAAAAATAAGGATGGCGAAACTAATTCGGATATTTCAAAATACAAACACGTGCGAAGAAATATTACATAGTGTCTTTACGTTTTTAAACTCAGCTAGTTTCTTCTATTGTATGTAAATTATTGATTAATGATATTCGTTGCCAAATTTTTCATGAATTTTATGTTAAGTGAACAAAGATGTTCACATTTCTTTCGTTTTAGATTTTACTAATAATTTAAAAAACATATCTCTAATAAATCATCAATATTTTCCCTTTTAAGTAAATTTGTAATTTTGAAATACATTTTTAGGCATAAAAGACGGAAAATTTGAGTTTTTTAGATGACATACTTGAAAATTCTAAAATCTCACAGCAATTAACGGATTTCAAGTGAATTCTACCACAAACATATTGCAAGCATACAAATTTAGATTTCCACAGTTTTATTAAAACAAACTGACTTTACAAACAACAAAAAAAGAATCTTTTCTCTATCGCACTCTATCGCTCTATAGCGTAGGCTATATTTTTTTCGACGATAAATGAGAAAGGGCGATGCGTTACATAATCAGCAGTGGATTGGTGCGTGAAAGGAGGGTCAGAAAAAGTGTAATAGGAAGTTTCGAATGAGAGAAATGGTAGAGAAGTGGGTGAGGAGAATAACCAGGTTTGGGATTTTCTAGGGTTGGAGTGATGACAGTGAAAGTAATGAGTGAGAGTTGGTAAGGGGAAAAAGTGATGAAAAGGATAACAGTAACGGCTAAATGGAGATCAACTTTTCACACACTAGGTATGAATCTAAACGAAAAATCTAACATAAAACGATCCATCTGACCTATCAGACCTATCTGGAATGTATACCTAGTTGTACAATGTCATGAAGAATCAATATTAAATATGGCGGTCCTCAGCTATTTCAGATTTTATCGACGTCCATGTATAGAGAAAGTTACAGGAAGCCTCTGGGGTACGCTGGTCGTACAAGGAGTTAAAAAGTGCTCTCGGCAAGTCGAACAGCGACCGCCATCAATCGGAAGCCATCTTTGAAACTTCTACGTGCTGCATACTATAAAGTTTTCGCGTCTCTAAACTAGCACACCTGCCGATTTACGGTCCAGAACTTATGACATCGCCCTATCAGCCTTTAGTTATTGACGAAGACTCGCTTCTTGATTTTCACATTCTTTTCTCTTCCGTTCGAATTTTATTATTTGAATTCATGACAATAGTTATAAACTTTAAAACAATTTTGTTACGAAGCTTATTTCTAAAATCTAATACTTCTTTTAAATACTTTGGGATTTCAGGCCACTTAAAAAATTTTATGACCTCACCAATAAACAGAGATTCCGCTGATCTTGGTGAACTCTTCGACGTGATTCACTCTGAAGTTGCCAGGCTCGGATGTACAAGTCTCCTCGGTATATAAGACCTCCCCGCCTAGCCCTTAGCATCATGTGCCACCTGAAACAACAACAAAACATATCAATTAATGTGAAATATAGCAAGTATATTTTGTTTTACACGTCAAACAATAGTCGATAAAAAGTATGTCCCGATTTCGTAATATTTCTTATTAAAAAGGGGCAGAAAAGTTCCAGTGCAGATTATTTCGTACGATAGAATGAGCCCGTCTTTGACATTGACAACAGCGTCATCTGACACGCGAAGTAGCATCACAAAGTTATTGGAGCAATGTTCATGAAAAAATATTTCTTGTTGATATTTATTTGAAATTCAAATTTCTTCTGAATTGGTGGCGCTGTCGTAGCTACCAACAGGCTCTACGATTCGACAAAGAAAATAAAGAAGAAGAAGAAGTATTGGAGAGACACAGAGAGAGAGAATGATCATTTCGAAACGAAAACCCGTCATTGGAACACAATCGGATCGTCTCTCTCTATCTAACATGGTAGAAAGAGAGGCCCGATCGACCTCAGGCATCGAAGCCCCACTGTAGAGTTTTATAATGTCAAACTGTCAAGTGTTGATGTGAGAACGGTAAAACCTGTCCGTTTCATGGGAAGTTAATCTAATATTCATAAAAGTAAGTGATTTTCTGTTAAATAACTTCTTCGTATGTCTGGGTTTGAAACTGCGTCATCATTATGCACTATATAGGCAAAAGTTCGTATTTCCAACTTGAATTGTTGACGTGCGATGTTTTGGTAAGAATAGTCATGTGTTTTTGGATCCTGCTGTCTTTGAATTGTTTAACCAAGCGAGCGACAGAGTATCTGGACCGATTATTCAAGAGAAAGGTCTCCTCTTAACCCTGGTCCCCTACCCTTCACCTTCATGACACATCCACTACCCCTGGGTTGTGCACAACCCAGTGCCCTCAAAATGTCGTTTTCGTTGAAAAAAAACCTACATTTTGGGCTTGAAATGAATAATACTGAATCTTTCA
>CAKNWW010345379.1:0-20322 GCA_932074435.1 Andricus kollari
AAATTTCCCTAGGTCGTGCTAAAAGTTGAAGTTGAGGTAGAAAATTTGAAAAAATCTTGAATTTTGTTTTTAAACTTTTCACGTGCTGTATCATTTTCAGAATATCAAAAAAATATTTGTTGGCTACCGCCCTATCTCTTTTTTTCACCGAAATATCGTGGTTTGAAGTCAGCAGTGATTTTTAATAGCGCTCACAAGAGTCGTGCGCTCAATTTCCGACGGTAGTGTATACTTAAGTAGATACTGTTTTTGTGCTGTTGTGGGTATTTTCCGTGGTTTCTTTATATTTTATCATTTTCAGATTTGAAATTTGTTAGTTTTTAAACGATTAAAATTTACTTGAGATAATTCAATTAAAAATAATTCTATTTTGAACGCTTCGACTTAGAAAATGATATAATTTCAACTTTTTTCTACTTAAACTGTCCAATATTCAAATAATTTTTAGTCTGAAATTATTCAATTCTGAGATAACTGCCCGAAGAGAGGTAATAGAATCGTCAAGGAAGAAACACGCAAAAAGAGATCGATCCCATATTGAGTTATATCATTTGCTACTGTTTTATTTTTCTCCATGGGAATTTTCATAAGCGTCTCTCTGAAAATTGAATTTGCCTGTTATCCAATTTTCACTGATAGAATATTACAGACTCTCATACATCATATATTTAAATAGATACTGTTTTTGTGCTATTGTGGGTATTTTCCTGTTTTTTTTTTCATATTCTATCATTTTCAGATTTGAAATTTGTTAGTATTTAAACGACTTAAATTAATTTGAAATGATTGAAATTTTCAAGGGTTAGAGTAAAATAAAGGTTTCAAAATTCTTGGTGACTACCATTTTTTTCAGTTTTAGAATATGAAGTTTCGATTTGTTTAATTTCCAATATTCCGTAGTAGAATTTTGTTCATTTTTAATGTTTGCCATTTAAAACTAATTTATATATTGTAAACGTTTTTTTTAGAATAATTCAATTGTAAAGGTTTTTATAATTGAACATTTTACCATTTAGAATGATGAAAATGAAAGTTTTTTAGTTAAGTCTATGCATGGCACAAACTTAAAATTTAAAAATTATTTTCTTAGACGATGTAAAATCCTATTTAAGATTTTTAATACCCTCTTCCATATAAGGAACAGTAAGAAATTACAAACAAGCCCCCTAACCCCCGCAAAGTATTTACGTAATACTTGAATTGAATGGCCCCACATTCATTTCAGTTCTCTTTTTTAAATTGTCAAATTTTAATCACTTCGAATTTCAAATTATTTAAATTCAAAAGGTTGTAATTTTAAATTATTCAATTGTGAACGTTATTAATTAGAAATAATATAGTTCAATTTCAGTGAATTTTAAATAATCCAATTTTCAAAATTCTAATCTGGTAATGTTCAATTTTTAACATTTTTAAATTGTCCTATTTTCGAAATTTTTAGCTTCTAATTAAAAATTTGTCAATTTCAAACACTTTCAATTTGAAATTATTCAATTTTTAACGTTTTTGTTTAGAAATGATACAAGTTCACTTCCTTTTAATTCCATTCGAAATATTGTCCATTTTCGAAATTTCAGCTAATCTAAAATTGTTTGATTTGAAACGTTTAAAAAATGTTTCAAAGTTCATATTTAAAAATTTGGTTAATAATAGATTTTTAAAAAGTTTATATTTTTGTTGTTAAGAAATAAAAATCTAGAGACGTGAACGCGCGTGTGTATTTACTGATAGTGTAACATAATGATTTATTAATAAAACATGTGAGGAAATAAAGCAAGGTACGGGCATTTGTTTATGTGATTAGGTACATGAATATAAAACGTCTTACTTCGTTCAGATACTTTTTCGTTATCTCGGGAAGTCACGAGCTTTCGCTTTCTCTATATCTCTGTTCCTCTTCCCGTGCCCCGGTACTTAGTGATTCTGGATCTGGCAAAGATTCACGAAGATCGATGATCTTCCATTTCGAGCAGTAAAAATACAGGACCTCAAGAAGGAAAGGGTCTCGAGTTTCTCGCGGTACGTCACGAGCATTATCTCGAACGGGACCCTCCTCCACCGCCTTTGCCATCCCTCTTCAATCTTCATCCTCTTCGTCCTCGGCCTCGTCCTCTCGTGGCCCAATGATTCTCCTAAGATACGAGAGCGGGGTCCAGGTTCAACGGAAAGACCGGTCACGAGTACCGCTCTACCTGGTGTACTATTGAAAAAAATCGGAAATGTGGGCTATCTAGGAACCTGTAAAAAATGCATCCTGCACTTTCATCGATGCTTTCCTTTTTTTTTAAAGAACAGTAGCATGAGCCGAAATAAAACTGCATTATTCTGTATCTGTATTATTGTAAATAATTGCACGCTACTAATATCTAAATTAATCTAAATTCAGCCCTAAAAGGGAAAAAGTAGGGTCGTCGATGAATGTAGACATTTTTTAATTTTTGGTATACATTATTTGACATACAATAAGATTACAAGAAATTACATAGGATTACACAAGATTTCATGAGATTACACAAGATTGCATGGGATTACACGAGATTGAATGGGATCTTTACAAGATGACACAAGATTACACGGGATTAAAATGAAATAATGCAACTATAAAAGAGATTATTATTATTGTCTTGTAAGGCTGGTCCATTTAACTCTCGTAGCATTGCGGTTAAAACCTATTGTATTATGCCTTTTTATATTAAAACTCCGGTCACCTTCACTGCTAAAGTATGATTCAATTCCTTCAACATGAGTAAATATACCGTCAGACGACTCCTTGTCACTGGGTACGAATTTAATCACAACCAGTGATAATCCGCAGCTGCATCCGACTTTATTATAAGTACTCGCATTTGCCTGAACATTTTGCCAGGGGAGAGGAAAACTGCAGAAAGCCACCTACCGAGTTCAGCCGGGTTTTCAACAGTCGAGTTTGAAGGCAGGCATTTGACACAACCCGGTCGTACCTCGCAGATGGTTACATATCCGAGTGCTATCTGTGCTCGGAATGGCATTACATCTGGACTCTTCCCGAATGAGTGTAGAAAGATAATCGATATCTAAAATCTGTTCTTAAGCTAAACTTGATTGAACAAACAATTGAGTTTAAATTTTATTTTGGGAAAATAATAATTGATACTTGCATATTTTTAAATTTTCTTTTTGCGTGTGAAATGAAAACATAATTGAAAACTGAATGTAATGACTCAAGGAATGTTTTTTGAAATAAATTTTCAAGCAATCCAACCAGGATTGGTTGGTATTCTGCGTTCCGGATGTAGAGTGTCGAGGTCCCAAAATTATTTAAATAAGGTTTTCCATGCTTCTAAAAAATACTTTTTCTCCGAAATAAGGTGTTCAAACAAACATTTGTTAATGTACTGCCATTTTTAGAATTGTATGCAGAATTTATCAAATATATTATGTTAAATTTATTGCAACTGCCCGATTAATTTGATACCCACACGGTGAAAAAGAATAAAAGGAAAATATTCGAGCAAGGGTGGAAGAAACTAAAAGCGAACAAATGTAACAGTAATTTAGCGAATGTCACGGAAAATTCTGTAATACTAACCCTGGGACTATACGTTCCTGGTTAGTTTTACGGGAAATTGTCAGATCAGAATCAGAAAGAACAAATGAAATACCTGTATTATATTAAAAAATATCACACTTTTAACACGAATTTTGACCACTTTTTGATAATCCGTGTTTTCAATTTTTGAAATTCAAATACGCATAACTTTATCAAAAAAATTTTTCGACAAATCAGTAAAATACGTATCGTCTTATTCCCTTTAAAAAACAACATATTTGGGTGGCAAATAATTCTGTGACTAGAGCGTAGATTATCTGTGCGATTTGAAATGAATTCGGTCAACCATTGCGACAAATATATTTTTATAATGTATAGCTAACATGAAGTGGGTTCCATACTGTTTAAAAATGTAATTCTTAATACTTTGTAAAATATAAATGGCTCTTTGAATGTTAAGTAGAACAATTTTTCGTGCGACCAGAAAGTGGCCTGGCACCGCCAGACCTTCGAAAAATGTACCCTAGCGGCGTCAGGGCTCGACATGCCTCGACGACACCACTGGTCTCATACTTACCAAAATGTTTATGATTTTGCTTTCTGTCTGTCAAATAATGTTTTTTGTTTTCAAATAAAATGAAAAGAATGCTATCACATACGATCATTATTCAGAGGTACCCGTTGCAATCTAATTAAACAATTTGAAATACTATTTTTTGATTACACAAAGATCTCAAAGAGAATATTGATAAGATAAAAATCTTCTAGCGTTAAGATTCGATCAGTACCTCTTCCCATGTCTGAATGATTCGAATAGTTAACATTTCCCGTTTTGTATTGACATTCCATAACTTTAAGATGACTCATGATCTATCTGTAATCGGGCATAAAGGAGTCTTAGGTAAGGTTACGTCGTGTCTGCCACTTTGCCAGTGAACCGTTACCTAACCTTTGCAGAATATATGTACCCAGGCACGCGTCCGCCAATAGGCTCGCGTGGCATCTCTGTTAGGGATGCGCCGAAGGAATCCTCTCGCGATTGGGAAAAGAGCCTTCTTGACATTGGCGTCAAATTACGAAAAATTAACTTCAGCTACAATCTCTCCCACATGATTATATCTGACATTTAGAATGCTGAGAAATAATTTATTAATTTTTAAAAGTTTATTCACCTTCTTTCTTAATGGAGGTACTATCTAGAAAATATTGGTCTCCTAGTAATTATTTATTGCTCATTTATACTGGAGATAAATTCACAACAGCGGCTGAAATTGCGTTCAGAGATGTTTTTAACATTTATTGGTTTTTAAGAGTCGGCGAATGCTGCGGATGGTTGATTCCGTGCTACTGATTGCGTACTTCATCACACGAAGTTGTATTATGCACTGCTAGCCCGCTCTTAAGCGAATCGATTACGTCCTAAGGAGATGGACGTTCACCTTGAACCCAGAACTACTGGGTTCAAGTGTGCCGTATAGCCAATATGAATCTTGATTTTATTCCAACGCCAGCTCCTGCGAATAAACTCGCTATAATGTTCAGAATGTAAACTTATGTGCAGAGAAGTTACTAAAATATTAACTTTTAAGAAAGACCAAATATTACTTTAAATTTAAATTTCTTTGCTTGCATTGCAGTTTGTTTTATGTTAAATTAACATAACTAGTTTATAGTACAAACTAATTGTAAATTGTTTACATTACGTGCACAGTATTAGGAATTATTGTTATAGAAGTACCACCCACACGCTATCTCAATCACACCCTTTCTCTTAAATGTTCCTATATTTTCTTCCCACAAATGGCAGATAATCTTCCTGAAAGCACTTTAGGCGTAGATAGGTTTGCAGAGGTTTCACGCATTTAGTATGGCGTCGCGAACTCGTAAATCCTGACATAAATGATAGCTTGATTACATCTACGAATCGATATTCCATCGTGGGTTGCGCGCGAACTTAGAATCGATCTCACACATGAGAGATTTTCTTATAAAATAAATTCCGCGATATCGGAATATTGTCAGAAATTCAAAATATCTCCTTAATCACAGAGATTTATTATCTCATTAGAATTCTGATGCGTAGGTTATGAAAAATATTTAAATTTTCGCGCCCAGCATTGCAGATTGACGCATGCATGCTACAACCAATTCTTTAATTGAGCGCGAAATAGAAATAAATTTAAATCTAAAGATAAATCATTGCATCAGTTCATTAAGCGATGTTTCGTTTGCTACAATCATTGTCTACCTGTGAGTATGTAATGTATATACTTCGTTATTCCAGGGATAGCCTGAGGAACTTTTCGGTTTATTTTTATGGTATTTTCTGTCGTGAACTCCACCTACGACCACGTGACTAAAGTTAAAATAATGGCGGCCTAACTAAACGACATTTATTGAGGCAAATTACGTAATTTCTCTCGCACGTAGTTTAGCCTCAGGTTAGCTCGATTCCTCGTCACGTCTCTGCTATTGTTCCTAGAGTTTCATGGGACTCTTGGGCGCCTATGGGGTCACCTGGTGACCCCGCGTTCGCATCGTGGGCGCCTCTTGAACTCAAGCCGAGTCGTTGCAAAACATTGTGCAAATGCAAACAGTCGGGCGCCAAGTTCACACGAAGACCCGCAATGATCCTACGCTTCAAGGGCACCACGCACTCCTCTCTCTTTCTTTTTTTCATTCCCTCCTTCCTTCTTTATCCCTCATTCTCTGCCTCCCTTTCTCTTTCTCCGTCTCTCGCATTCTCTCTCGGCTTACTCCTTGCTTAACGGTAATAGTAAATGCGTCGATTTACGAGTACCTAGCCTACTTCTTCCCCCCTCAATCGATGATCATCAAGCTTCCCTAGGTTCAATCTCTTTGTTCAGATTTCATGGAAATTATCTCCATAGACAAATTTTCTCTGATCTGTGGTGGATTAATACGAGTAAGAACCGATCTAGGAAATTGCAAATCTCCTTACGGTCTCGTTAATTTTTTGGTCAATTTATTACGTTTTGCGATCTAAAAGGTTTTCATAATTTTTTTTTAGAAATATACAGTTATGAAGTTCTGCCCAGATTTTCAGAATCATGTTACTATAGTTTTATCCAGTTGTTGTAACTGAAGTTTTACTTACCTAGTTTTTATTTTTAATAATTTTTAATAATATTAGCTTTAAGCATCGAAATTATAATTGGTATGCCGCAAATGAGGGGAAAGTTGCTCATGTGGCACAAAGTGGCTCATCCACTACCTAATATTTCAGAATTAAATATCTTGTTTTTTTTGTCCTCAGAAAAGCAATATTGAGTTTTGAAATATAAGTTTGTGGGTGAGCAACTTTGCCCCACTTTATACGGTAATTTTCAGACTGATGACCTATAATTGAGAAACTTCAACCTGGGTAATTATGGATCACTGGTGTAAATATGGATCAAGGTTACTCCGTAGATAATTTTCTTTTCTTGATAGGATTCTACTGTGTATCCTAAGAATATCGCGTATAAGATTTACAGAGGGTCTCATTACAAAATAATAAACATTTACTTAATTATAGAGTATAAAAGTTGATCCATATCACCCCGGTTGACAGTACTAATTTTAAATCATCATTTTGTTCGTAAACGTTTAAAGCACATTTGGTTGGTCCATATTTATCAACTTTTGATTTTTTTGTTTGTTTTTAAATAGTTATAAATAGAGGTTTTAGCTATGGAACTTCAATATTGCAACAGTAGTGAATTGCGCGATGAGTGAGTCAAACGAGAAAAGCGGACAGCACAGGCGTTGATGTTTCCTGGAGGAGGATTTGAGTTTGTCGCAACCGCAAGATGCGAAATAAAGCCAAGACAAATGGGGCCGGGTGTGCTGAAACTTGAGGCTTGTTAGTAAAACTCGTTAGATCGCTACGCCCGCGTCTATCGCTCACGCGAATCTCCTGCAAAAAATATCTACTGTTTAAGTCACTGCGTGGTCACGGTCTCGTTTTTTAAGTTCATGATCGAGCCCCGGGAGCGAGATGAAAAACGAGATACTTCGAACGATACAACCTACATAAAAATCTCTACCCATAAAATATATTAGACATAAAACCGAGCAAAAAAAATGTGTGGTAATAACTCAAGCCTTAAAATAAAATGCAAAATTATACTTGGGCATGACATATAAATTTTTAAAAGTTTTATGAATAAATCAGGATAGAATTACGGAGAGTGGATGAATGGTAAATTGAATTCAAGATTAATCGCTTGGAATTTAATAAACACACAGAAATTGATCAAATTTGTAGTTGAAATTACGAGAATAATTTATTTAAATTTTATTTAGATTTTAACAGCTTCACGCGAAAGGTGTTAGGTCTTCCTGAAACGTGCAAGATCTTGAAAATTCCTTTCGAAATTAAGTCTGGAAGTACCGCTGTATTGATAAATTTTACCCCACGAGTGATGGAATCACGATCCTCTCATTCGGTATAGTATAGATCACATAATCTACCCGAAGAGAGGTAATAGAATCGGCAAGGAAGAACACGCAAAAAGAGATCGATTCTATATTGAGTTATATCATTTGCTACTGGTTTATTTCTCTCCATGGGAATTTTCATAAGCGTCTCTCTGAAAATTGAATTTGCGTGTTATCCAATTTTCACTTATAGAATATTACAGACTCTTGTAAATCTTATATTTAAGTAGATACTGTTTTTGTGCTTTTGTGGGTATTTTCCTTGTTTTCTTCATATTCTATCATTTGCAGATTCTAATTCCCATTCTTGGAAAATAAGATGAAGATTCACAGCCAGAAAAAATAGTGCAATAGATAAAAGTGGAAAAATACACAGAAAAAAAGCGGGATCATTTTTGTTGCAGCTTATTTGTTATGTTCTCGAAATAAGATTTTTGTCTTAAAATCAGAATGCTTCAAGTGTGAAACTATAACATGAACATACCTGTATTCTCATTCTCCGGTATCTCATTTTTGTTGCAACTCAAAACAACACCGAATTAGCGTACCTTTGAGGGTCGGCATAGTACGCTACATCTACATCTACTACACCTTTGCTGTGTTTTCGGTAGATATCGTTCAAAATATTCTTCTCCACGATGCATTAAAAGAGGTCAAACGAAAAATCATACTATCAAGTTTGACGTGTGGTCCTCTTTTTATTAATACGGGTTTGATGAGGTTTTAAGTAAGATTCACGAAAACCAGTTTTGACTTCGCATTTGCTACTTCTGGATTAAATCCATTTTATAAGTTTGTTATTTGTGAAAAACGATAAGATAGTTCTGGATGAAAAATTGTCGTCCATAAATTGAATTCAATCTTCATCTCAAATTCCTTAACGAATGTACAGTTGCTTCATACATCATGTGCATAGAAGAACGTAACTTCCTCCGACGATTCCACGCTATGTGTAAACATGTAGGCCTCTCTTCGAATTTTAAACGGCACAAGCAGTTGTATCTAATCTCTCTATCTCGCGCGTCTTGCACCTTCTTTCACGAATGAGTTCGCGCTAAGTTGAGGTACAACTATACAGAGTATGCATATAAAAGCGCGTCTTTCACGATCTTCTTCTTATCCTTGCACTATTATTCTTCGTTACTCGAGTACTGGCCTTTATGCCAGAATTGTTCGGAGAAGTGTCGTACGTATTTTAATACCGTACTTCTTCGTGTCATTAAGCCAATTATCTTTACTTAGCGACCACTGCAACCCCGGCGAATGGCAATTATAAATGTTTTATCGTACCGGCCTATCTACACCGGTGTGTGTACTCTATACACACTAAGGTAAGTCGTTAACCAACCGCGTAAGTAAGCACTTGTACTTACTCGCTTACTTGCACCTACTTCCGAGGAGACAATCGTAATAGGACCCTGGCTTCCCTTTGCTTCCCTTCCTACAATGTAAAAAACGCCCTTGCAGCTTTGAAAATGTCACGGCTGTTGGGTATATCGTAGAGCAACTTTAGATTTTACCTCGTCTAAAGGAAAAACTTGGCGAACGATGAAATTAATTGAAATCGAGGCAATTTCTGTCGGTGCACGCAGTTGCTTGACGAGAGGATAATTATTGTTTCATTCATTCCTGACTCATTCTTAAATGGCTCTGCTTCGTGCTCAAACGTTTTTCATTACTAGACGTCTCATTTTTATATATCTTGCTGGAAGATACTTTGTGATAAAAGGCATTCACCATTCTTGTCGACTTGATGCTTTCTTTAAATGAATTCTACCAATTTCTTTGCGTTGCAAATTATACTAGTTTGTTGCATTTAATTTGAATCTCTTAAACTTGGGGGCATCCGACGTCGAGAATGTAGAACGTTGTGATACTGGAGATCCAGGAAATAATTTAAATTAACTCTCCTACTATTGTAAAATTTAAAATGATTTTGCATTGTCTTTGGTCGGTGTACTTGAAGAGGCCATCGTTATACCACCTGTTTCCTGCTCTTGGTGGAAAAAAGTCTAAGGGGTAGGTGAAAAAGATAACCGACCAGTTTGCGAGAATGAAGTCGAGGATGTAAAGGAGAAGGAAAAACATAAGATAATAGGAGGAAAAAGCGAGTATTCCAGGGAATTAATTGAAATAGACTTACCTTGAGACAGAGGCGAAACCATCTTAATGGAAGCGACTCAGTAGCGTACAGTGTTTCATTCACTATGCCCTCAGGCTACTTCACCTTCACTTCTTTTCCATGAACCTTACTTTTCCGAAGAACATTTTTTTAAAGGCGACTTAATTGCTAAACTCGACTTCTGATATCATTTAGGAACTTGTATAAGGACTTTCTCACGTATAAAGAATGTTCTCCTTAGTTCATTAATTCGTGGCCAATTAAAGTATCGGTCAGTGTAAATTATTTGCATTTTAACACTTTCGGATATCAAGCACGTGACCTCTGCGATTGGTGGTGTCTCCTTTTCGAGAATCGATCGATCGAACTACCCACGCCAAACCATATCTGGAGTTTTCTATAGCCACTAAAAGCACTTTCTCTCCATTACCATCTGGAAAAAGCATGCTTTGTGGCAAAGACGAATCTTCCAGATTTGGTAAAGTGCTTCATGTAGTGTCGCAAGGGTCGCCGGTTTCCCAGATGAACGAATTCAGATTCGGTACCTCATTCTCTTGAATCATTTATTATCATGACGCCAGAAGTGTTGAATATTTCCTTTCTAAATGTCACGTTTAGAAAATAGCTCAGAAGAGGAACCGACAACTGAACCACAAAGACACATCACTTTCTTTAGAAATATCGGTTATATACGATAGGTAAATGAAATATAAACCGGACTTTATTCCGCACTGTCACATAAGCGACCGTATCGACTTAGGACCAATTGGAGGTCCGTATCGCAGCGCATTATAATAAAAATTTTGTGTAAAGAAGGCATAAAGCTCAATGAAATTGTACGTAGGTTGAAGCAGCAGTTTGGTAGTGAAACTTTATCGTAGGCTCAAGTGTTTTCGTGGTACAAGAAATTTATAGAGGGCCGTGAAAACGTACAGAACACGCCTTTAGCACGGCGGTCCAGAAAGCGCTTGACGTCGGGGGTGAAAAATGGGTGATCGCAACGATTTTTTGAGATCACAAAGGGGTTGTGCTCGTTGATTTTCTTCACGAAATGTAGACGGTAAAGATTGAGTCCAAAAGACCGTGCACCCCTATCTGCAGTGTCCTTGCACGAGAACGCTAGGCCTCGCTCTAAGCTAACAGTATATCAAGCAAAATTGCAGGAACTGCACTGGGCCTTTCTCGAACATCCTGCCTATAGCCCTAATCTCTCACCCTGTAACTACCATTTGTTTGGACCACTGAAAGAGGCGTTGGGAGGTATGCGTTTCAACACTGATGAGGAAGTAGAGCACTTCGGGCGCCAATGGCTTCAGACCCAACCACCTTCGTTCTATGATACTGAAATTCAGAAGGTACCAATCCGAGGGCAAAAGTGCATTGATTGTAGTGAAATGTATGTACAAAAATGATAATTTTTAGTTTGTGAAAATTGTCATTCAATAAAAATGTATAGAGAAATTCCAGTTTATATTTGATTCACCCACGTAAAAGACAGAGTATACAAATTAGGATAAGGATCTGGTATATTAACATTTCTAATCTTTTAAATTCAACCTTTTAATCTTAAATAACTAAATCCATTTTCAAAACAAATTACATCTGAAAAGCTTCTTGACAGAATTACTTGGAAAAATAATCCGTTAAAAAATGCACAAGAATTTCAAGACAGAGTTTGATTAAATCAGCCACACCCAAGAATTTCAAATCGTCTCGATACTCACTGCTGTCAATCGTTAAGCTTGATAAATTCAGAAGCAGAAAATAGTTCCGCCATTATGGTCTCACCGGCTAATTTTTCTGCTGGCGTGCCTCAGAGCCGGGTAGTAGAATTTCATGAAAATCTATCATTCACTCGCGAAGAGACAGATTCGCGGTAAGAGGTTGATGAGAAAAGAAAAAGGAGAAAAGTCTCGCGGCGTACTGTGTGTAGACGGTTCCTGGAAATGCGTCCTTCGTCGGCGACTCTCGTTGCGACCGACGTAGAGAACGAAAAGAAACTAGGAAGAAGTACCTACCCGAGGTCTAGAGCGCAAGGAGAGCCGGCATTCCTTGAAACACGACATCTGTTCCTCGCCGTTCCGCGTTCCCCGATCAAGACCAACCACGATTTTCTACGTGTTTTACAGGACTGTTACAATATCGAGATCGATACCACAGAACCGCTATGCGGATCCACGTCTGCGATTCTTTGAGAACTTCATCTTTGCTCTGCGTACCAAGATGTCTTCCAATCAAGAAATAAGTACTTCCAGATCATTACTGCCTTGTTTCGATTTAATTTATGGCGCTGCTTCTTGAAAACTGGGTTTAAATTATTATCACAAGTCGAGTTAAAAGCAAGATTATATTTATTCTGGGTCTTTATATAGTCTTATCAATATTCTGCAACTCTTGAACCATTTTCTGAAGAACACCTGACTTTAGTTATATAGTAATAAAGCACCAATTGTCGACCGGTTGAGTAAACCCAGAGTTCAAGGTTTTCATTCTTACAAAGAATGTTGACACCTTTTTCTTTACCCAGTGAAATGGTAGATGACAATAGTTGACGTTTGAAGTATCTTTCCAACTATTCCAACTAGGTATTTTAATCAAAATCGCCTGGTACCCGCATGTGGCTTACCCCCTCTTTATTTTATGTTTCTCCTCCACCTGTAGGTAAGGTGTAGGCACCTAAACATGGTGATAAAGTCGAAGGACATATTTATCTTTCGACTTCGGTATACCCTCAGAGCTATAAGCGGTGTTCTGTCGCGAAAAAGGATCCTAGATTCTCGTTCCTTCTTCAAGATAAATCGCTGTTCATTCGCGCGAGTAACAATACATATAAGCAAAAGGCTGTAGTTGCTAATAGCTGGACGCCCGAAGACGGGCGGACTCGCGTATCTGATAGTTCGACTGTGAGTTATTAGTATTAACCATTTGGTACTCTGGGTAGCAGGGAGTCTCGCTGTGCGTTACGACGATCGAGGATCATGAAAAGAAACATATACCTATAATCTCGTCGAAGATTTGAAATATAACCATTCTTGCTCTACACTCTTTTCCTTTATTTTTATGGGTTGATTTTGTGTTTCTTCTTCTCCTCTTGGGGACGATATCTAAGGTAGTTTTATTTTCTAGAGATTCGATCAGCAGAAAAGGTTGATTTTTATTAAATGAGACTGACAAACGTTTTCTAGGCAGTTTGGGAAGTTTCAACTAACTTCAATAATATCTTACCTAGTGGATCTGAAATAGTGGAAACGATGTTTTCTAGAATGTTCAAACTTTTATCCGTTCCTGACCTTTTTAGGAACTGATAAAGAACTTTAAAATTGCGAGTCAATTAACCCCGAACTATCTCTATTAACCTTCTTGGCAACAAAAGGAAAAAAAGAAACTAACAACATCATTGTTAATTTTCTTAATATATTACTATGCGAATGTAGCACTCGTATTATCCCAGATGATTAAGTACTGAATATGATTATTAACAGTATGGAAGGTGAGTGAGATATAGACGAAGACCACAATTCGCCGTCGTTTAGCGTGGGTTTGACCTTGATATTAGCCATCATAATTCATCCCTCTTTATCTCGTCTCTAGATTTTGTGGAGGATTATTCCCGCACCTTTGCGTCCGGCGCAAGTTCATTGTCGCGGGAAGGACGAAGGAAACGGCCGATTAATTGCCGACATTACCGGTCGATATAACCGGCCTGCCCTCCTCCAGCGTCGATTATGCGAGCCTACGTGCTCCATAGGCAGGTGTGCCAACCATACTCTTCTAATATACAATATCCTCCACGGTCCTACGCTCTTCTGTCTGGCTCTGGCTGCATATCCTAGTTGCTTTTGGTACCAAGTCCAACAGCCTTCCTCCTTTTCTCTCGTCTATTGCATTTCCTGCACTATTTCTCGGCCTCCGCATGACACATCTATATGGAATGTTATCTCGAGATAATAACTTTGTCTCACCCTATCAGGCACTTAGAGTTGTTTCTAAATTTGTATAAATTCTAAGTTGTCGATTTTCAGTAGGAGGTAATCTGTGAGTATATTCTCTTTTGGAGTTTGAAATTGACGACTGAAAAGGTGGTGTTAAAAAAATGCCAAAAATTATATTATAATTATAATTTCATTAGCTAATAAGTCGGTTCCTTTGGAAATGAAATTCAAGTTCTCTAGGCCACAATTTCGAAATAAGTTTTTTTTCAAACCGAAGGCACTTTCTTAACACCCTCTTTGGGATTCCGGAGTTTAGTGAAGTTTAGATTATTTTGTATTCGTAGCTTTTTGTCTGAACTTTCCGACCTCACGAGTATAGTCGTTTTTTCCTTCTGTAGACAGATAGCAGAATCATCATTGTAGCTCATTAATCCTAATTGCCCTCAGTATTCATAAACGATAGTAAACAACGATAATAAACAACGATAACTAGCCTCTTTAAAACAATATCTCTAATCACCTAGCATTGAAGATAAAACTGAAATTCCTCTCCACACCATTCTCAGATACAAAAACCTTTCTACAAAATACATAGCAACTATGTCGTTCATTTTCTTCCGTAATCACACTTAGCTTTAGAAAGAGGAAAGCAAGTTGAAGTAATACCTGCATAAATTAAACATGGTCATATACCTTGGGCATCTTATAGTAATGGCCACTCCATATACCTAAGGCATCTTAACAGCAATGCCCATTTCAGAAGATATACCTATACGACTCCCTATATCACTGACCTTTTCAGTAATGATAAATATTTCTCGCACACGTGTAATTCTTCTTCCTTCTCTTCTTAAGAAGGAGATGAGGTTTGAGGAAGAGGCAATATATGCGGTAATTTTATAACGTTGTTGCGGCAATAACACGTCTTTCGTCAATCGTTGTTCCTTCTATTGCTCTCGTTCGTGGTTGGGCGAGGGTTATAATTATCCTCTGTACTTGGAGCTCACGTCTTCTGCACGTCCATGCGAGTCTACGCTGGGGATGCAAGGACTCGATTCTTGGCAGGCAGGTGTCCGCCAAGGTATTCGGAGGCTGCAGAAACCGATACCTTTACGGTCGGATTAAAGTCGGTGCTTCTTTTCTCTCTTCGCGTCTCTTCTCGTTCATGCCCTCTTCCGTGAAGTTGCCTTGGCCGATGACATCTGGTCGACGGTCAGGAATGCTGGCCAATAACCGGTCCCCCCGCGTCGATATATATACCCCTATATACATATTGCAAAATGAATTTTCTGCCTAGATGAATTCTCGCCTGACTGGAGCGCGTGCCGATCGTTAAATTCGCGCTAACATTAATGTTCATCTTTGCAAGATGCTGTCTCAGTACCTATGATATACATTCAAAATCTATTATTATTCTACTGAATATATGTATATAGAGCTTATTCAGATTCTATTTCCATGCTTTGCATGATAGAATAATACTCAAAAATAAAGGACTCTTTGGCTTTATCTGATTCCTGATTCGCATAGAAGTTGTTACTGAAGAGCCAAAGGAGCTGAAAAGCTGTTGCAAGTTTTATTCCATTAATACGAAGTGGTTTATGTTGGAGATTCTTTAGCTACATCTCAACAGTCTACCTTGTAATCCAGTTTCGTTTATTACTTTATACGACCGGATTCCAAGTTTAATGCATTGGTGCAATAAAATCCGAAAGTTATCATCCTTATTCTCAAGGAAGGACGAAGCAAAGGTTGCGATATCTTTCCATCTTTGTGATTTACGCTAATAATTCTGTAAATGGAGTCTAGTAAGTTGGTCAGGAAAAGTGGTTGAAGTGTCTTCCCAGCTTGGAAATTCACCATAATAAGTCCTTGTGGATGCTGGTATCATTAGTTGAAACTTATTGAAAAGTGTAATGCACGACTTAAGTATATAGTAAGTCAGATCTATTTATTATTTCATGCACTGCTTAGCTTTAAGAGCGATGAATAATCAGTGAATTATTACAAATCTGAATTATTAAAATTGTCGTCGAGATAAGGTGCTGACTGCAACTGCTGTAGTATTTTACCAATTATTAGAACGAGATCTGTAATCTTGATTTATTATTGGTGATATGAGGAGTAAATGCAGTGCATTTGATCAGTGATCATATTCAATAAATTCAATCGGAACCTTCAACAACTACTATTTGATCAATTTCAACTGATTCCATGAAGAAACAATAAGCCTGCAGTGTCTGTAGAGGTAGCATCAACCTAATTAATCATTACTATAATTATCAACAGTTCAACCACTATCCTACACCTAGTGCAGATAAGTAGGTGCGCTTATTATTATCGACCTTTCCGAGCAGCACGTGTAATTTCACACAGTTTACATCATTCGACTTGTCGATAAATTAGCCCCGAGGAACGATTGCTGCTTTCAAAGAGGACGACGGAATCCTGGAATTCTCTTTTTCCCTTTTCTCATGGGAAAACCCTCCAAGCGAGATCGGGTTAGGATGTTATATCTGCGATTTACTGGATTAGCGACCTTTGTGCAGCTGTCATTATGTAAATTCAAATCTCTGCTTAATGTGACTAATGGGCTACTGAGGAATTATGATTCAATCTGTATCTACAACTTTGCTGCAATGAAACGCTGTTGACTGAATCTGCTGAGCGATCAGAGTGCGATGCTGCCAATGTTGAAATTTTTATTAATAATTGACCAAACCTTTTGTTGCAGGGATTTAAATACTGTACACCTATTACGCCCATACTATAAACAATTCTCAAAAACATTATTATTTTAATATACCTCGAATCTTTCTCCTTAATTTAAAGATCATAAAATTGTGATCTCTTACAGAGATGATTGTAAATGATTAGTCACATATTTCCTTGGAAGAAATTTTTCGCCCCTCTGCAATTTTCATTGCTGCAACATTGCGAGAAAAGGAGAAGGAAGGTTTGTCGGCCGCCAAAGAACTTAGACTTGTATAATTTTCTCATTTCTCCCCTCGTTTCTCGCAGTCGTTGTTCGGTCCGTCGAGCAGAAGCCAGTACGATTAGAGGCTTCCTTAGATTCTTTGAGTAGGACTTAGAGAGAAACGCGCCTTCTTCTACGTCGACCAGGTATGTCCTATACCACCTGCATCGCAGTGCCGGAAGCCGGCAGGTGGGATGCAAATTATTCAATTAACGTCTGAAGACGAAGTAGGCAACTGGAAAAGAAGAAGCTGGTCCATGGCTGCTGGTGAAGCATTCGCGTTCGCGTTCGCGCTCGTGAGAGAGAAGATTCCCTTCGGAACGTCGGCGTCCGCCAAGATTGCGTTGACACCTTGATTGACAGTACGGAGTATACCTATCTCGTCGAGACCAGTACGAGGAAGTGGCCAACGGGTCGTTTATCGCTCCTTCCATCCACCTACGGACCCCGGCGAGTCGTTTCTACTTGTATGAGATTTCGCGCGGGGCACACTAACGAGCGATGCCCTTTTTTACCCATCGAGGGAAAAAGTCAGCAAGCCGTCTGCTCTACTCTGTAGTACGTATGCATGTATATCTGTGGCAGAACCGCGGAACCGCCGCGCCAACCAATCCGAGTAATTGGATGGTAAAAGGGGTCAACCAGGACACGTTCCGCTAGAAAAAGGAGAGCGGCATTATCGCATCGAGAGAAATGCATTTCGTCGTATGGCTGTAATTCTCTATTGGTAGGGAAAAGGGGATGTTGAACAATTATATTTTTGCCCAAATGAACGTGCATTCAAAAAGTAATTCTTTCTTGCATAGTTTCTCATCCACTGAGTCTGCAAGTAACAGTTACGTGTCATTACCAAAAATTGGAGAGAATCCAGTCAAGTCATCAGTTTGATAGTGACTCAATTTTTTAGTTTATATTTTTCAACGAGTGTTGTCTCATTCCAGCAGCCTTGTGAAATTGATGTAGTTATAGTATCATTCATATTGAAATTAATAATTCAGAATCATGAAATTTTCTTATTTGTGATAGCATGTGTTGATAATAATGCTTCCTTATTTTCTGTTGCAGGTGAGTTAAGCTGGCCATATTAACCAAATAAAAACGCTCATGTGGCACATAAGCGTGAGTAAAGTGCAAATATAAATACACTTGTACATATTTCTTGGTGCACACCTAAGTTTAAACAGAATTCGTTCCTAAAATATATTGCACAACTTATTGCATATACAAGACAGTTTCTAATTCAAAGTGCATCACATGTTTGTATAAAATTTACCGGAGAATCCAATTCAACAAAACCCATCAATTTTCAATTTTATCTCAAAGTGAACTCTTTGGAGTAGATATCAAAATAGAATATATGAAGACTATCGAATTGCTCAATTTAATAAAACTAAATTGTAAAAAATTTGGTGGATAAATTTATAAAAAAAGCATTGAGCCTTTGTTTGTCAGACGACCTTTTCACTACAAAATGCAATATTTTTCTTAAGATTATTATTTTACATTTCTAGCTATGAAATCCTATTTAGGAAGCAAGAATAATTTTTTTTTTACAAAA
This sequence comes from Andricus kollari, assembly GCA_932074435.1. NCBI lineage: Eukaryota > Metazoa > Arthropoda > Insecta > Hymenoptera > Cynipidae > Andricus > Andricus kollari. The sequence continues at coordinate 18,562 of CAKNWW010345379.1, forward strand.
TTCAAGTTGATCTGGGATCCCGCACCAGATGTCTAATTTTACTACCACTCGAGACTGTTTTTTCGGAATCTTACTTGAATACCTGAAATGAGCCCTGAATTAATACTTTATTTTGCAATATACTTACTCCTTCACTAAATGTTTGATTTAAATTAGGTTCGAGAGTTATGTCATTTTGAAAGTTTTACTCAATTTTTTTCCATTGAAGTATCATCGGTTTTAAATCAATATTGAAACCTTTAGATATTATAAATTTTGAAAAAAGTACCCCATCTAATAAGAACCAGTCTATGGTATATGTACAAAAATTTCCATGCAGAATTGAAACATTTGAATAACACGATAGATCTCTCCCTGTTGAAACATTAAAATATTTGATCTCTCTTCTCTTTTGACCGACTAAACAATAACAGAGAGGAAGACGCTGTAGTCTCGCGAGCATCCTGGGGAGCAATATTCGACAGGTGGAATAAACTATCGTCTCCCGCGTCTAAGACGGAGGCTAAGATTAAGATAAATGGATCATTCTCATACCGTCTCAGAATCAGAAAAATATCTATAAGTCACCAAGTTTCCTGGTAATAAATACTACACACATTTCTACGCGCATCTATTTCCGTGACGTACGAGACTCGTATCTTGGTCAGTGATGCATTCGACTCGGTATAACAATTATTGTCAGCGTACCGTTATTGTCATCTCTTGGAACCGTGATATGCCGTTCGGCAAATCATTCTCGCTGCACTAATGAACGATACATTTACGCCAGGGCGCGCTGAAAAAGACGAACGAAATGCATAGCACTATATAATTCCCTTCCTTCTCATCGCGTCGCATCTCTCTCGAAAAATTATAATTACTCAACGACGCGTGAGACACTCTTGTGACCGTTACTATTGAGACGCGGGGGTAATAATAATAAATTCAATACGTCCGCGAGTGATTACAATATGGCAAACTAACGGTCGCCGGAATTCTTCGAGTGACACTGAGGGATTATAATTTCCAGCAATGAGGGGCGTACATTTTTCTCACCAAGGCTTACCTCTTATCGGGCACCCGGAAATGGAATTTAAAAAAATATTAATCGGCACTTTTAGTCCCGCTTGAGGTGACACCAAAGAAGCTGAAATTACTTAATTTGCCGATTACTGAGATCGATCGTGAAAACAAAATTTTAATTGCAAATCATCTGATAGCTTAATTGTAAGTAATACAAAAATTCAATTTTTTCTTAGCTCTTGAAAATAAATATTTGCACAGTGGTCACTCGACCGGAAACTCGGGAATTTGTTAAGACCTACAAAACCCAGAAAATGATCAGGGATCTTTACGTGGACCTGGAACTGTGTTTAATTTTCAATTTAAAATAACCTTAAAGTTTATGCAGTAATGGTTAGTTTTGATTTAACAGAAGTAATTAATAAAACGACCTTAATGGTATAAAATATCTGTAAAAATTCCCTTCTTTCTCCCTTTTTTAAGGAATTCCTTTTTCCCTGTTTTCAAGAAACTTCCTCTTCTTCACGTCTTTTCGCTTGAATGCAAAGTTAATTCTTTTTGGTTAAAAATTCGAATATTTTGTTGAAGTCATCCTTTTGGTTGAAAATTCAATAATTTTGGTAGAAAATTTTTCTGTTTGGATAGAAAAATTCATCCTTCATCGTAAAAATTCATACTTTTTGGTCGAAAATTAATATTTTTTGGTTGAAAATGAACTGTTTTGTTGAAAAATCAACTGTATTAAAAAAATTCGTCTTT